>CAUYPK010092912.1:0-13817 GCA_963574355.1 Loris lydekkerianus | reverse complement strand
ATTAGTAGTCAAATAGTGAAAAAGAAGAATGGTGTCCAATTCCATTTTGGGTGTTATAAAAGATACTAGATTACTTCTTTATGGCTGTGGTAGTCTGTGGAATACTTGTACCATATTTTATTCATCCATTCATGTATTTATGGAAATTCAAGTACACTCATTTATCACTGGGTAAGTCACCTAACAGAACCTTCTCTCGAAAAAAAAGATGCCCAACAAACACATGAAAAACGGCTGATTGTTTTTCATTATCAGAGAATTACAAGTCAAAACCACTTGTAGAGATTACCTATCCTCAGTGAGAATAGCCCATCTCATAATGCTCCAAAGCTTCAGATGTCCCAAGAGTGTAGAGAGAATGATCACTTACACAGTGTTGATGGGATTGCCAACTAATACAGACTTTTTGTAGAAAAGTGTAAGGAACAGTCAAAGAGATGAGGATAGACTTTCCATTTAATCCTGCCAATCCCATTACTAGATATTCATCTACAAGAATAATAATCATTTCATCATAAATACATTTGCACTAGAATATTTACCGGAGCTCAATTCACATTTGGCGAGATGAGATAAACACAAGTGCTCATTAACCCATGAATGAAATACTATTCAGGAATAAAGATGGAGACTTTACATATTTTATAGTTGTCGTCATATACTTCGTCATTTTTGTTTGAAAACTAGGCAGTTTTTATATTGTAGTCTAGAAACTCTGGGAAAAAATTATTTTTTATGTGAATTCTTTTTTTAAATATTGAAATCGTACCTGTGTACTTTAATGCGATCATGGGGCACCATACATCGGTTTTATAAACAGTTTGACACATTTTCATCACACTGGTTAACACAGCCTTTCTGGCATTTTCTTGGTTATTGTGTTAAGACATTATATTCTACTTTCACTAAGTTTCACATGTACCCTTGTAAGATGCAGCACAGGTGTAATCTCACCTATCACCCTCCCTGTGCCCATCCTCCTGCCTCCTTGCTTTCCCTCTCCCCTTTCCCCATATTCTTAGGTTATAACTGAGTTATAGCTTTCATATGAAAGCCAAAAATTAGATTCATAGTAGGTCTGAGTACATTGGATATTTCTTCTTTCAATCTTGACATACTTTAGTAAGAAGAATATGTTCCAGCTTAATCATGTAAACATGAACAAGGTACGGTCTACATCTCACTTTAAGGCTGCATAAAATTCCCTGGTGTACATATACCACAGTTTATTAATCCATTTGTGGATTGATGGGCACTTGGGATTTTCACAGGAGTTAGCAATTATGAAATGGGCTGCAATAAACCTTATGGTACAGATGCTATTGTTATATGGTGATTTTTGGTCTTCTGGGTATAAACCTCGTAAAGGAATTATAGGATCGAATGGAAGGTCTATTTTTAGGTCTCTAAGTATTCTCCAAACATTCTAGACTAACATGTTTAACAAAAAGAACAATATCCGGATGTCTATAAAACAGAATTACTTTGGAATCAGTGAGCATATACCTGAAAATGGTGAATCTTTAGGGAGAAATTAGTGTTGAGTAGCTAAACCATCTGCACAGAAATTTTGCTTAAAGGAGTTTCTGAGGCCCATTTGTACTAAGGAAATAATTTTGGTAGAAAAACAAAAATATGGAAAGGAGATCAGATTAGGGATAATGAGGTACAGCAGAAGGGAATTATAGCAGTCATATGAATTTCCTGAATGATTTTAGAGGACCGAGTACTTGTTACCTTCATCAGACACAAAGAAAAATGCTCCATAAATATTTGTTGGCTACTTCTGAAGGATCTTTATTGCATTTGATTCCTTACTGTGCTTCTATTTATTTCACAGTATCTATCCTCCCATAAAACTTGCCTAGGGATACCGGCTTCTGGATGCAACAAGACACTTATAGTCATTTCTTCAGGAATAAAGCTCATACAAGGTCAGACAAGAACTTGTTCAAGAACTCATCCTAGGAAAAGTGCTACATACCTCATTAATGAATATCACTACAGTCACCTTGGAAGTATTGCCTTTGGGAAGGTTTGCCCCATTGCCAGTGCCCAGACCACCATTAAAAGCAATTTTTCCCTCCCATTGGCTTTCCCTTCCTCCCCACCCCCCCAGATTAATGTAAGGGTACATGTGGCTGGGTTATATGTTTTGCATTAGGTAGTATCTGAGCTTACTGAGCCCTCCTCCCCTTCATTTGAATTTAATTGTTTTGTTTTTTTTTTCTCTTGTGAAGTCCTGTAGTTGTTTATTTACCAGTTTCATGTAAATATTGAGTACATGGAGTGCTTGCTTTTCCATTCTTGAGATACTTTACTAAGGAGAATGTTCTCTAATTCCACCCAGGTAAATACAAAAGATATAAAGTCTCCATCTTTTAATATGGCTGAATAGTATCCCATAGCGTGTGTGTGTGTGTGTGTGTGTGTGTATGTATGTGTGTGTGTGTGTGTGTGTGTGTGTGTATATATATATATATATATATTCCAATTTATTAATCCATCCATGTGTTGATGGGCACTTAGGCTGTTTCTACATCTTTGCAATTGTGAATTGAGCTGCTATAAACATTCAAGTGCAAATAAAGCAATTTTGGAACTCTGTTTCTGAATGACTGTCAGAGCTGTCATTGTATGAAGTTTGACAATTAGTTTGTAAACTTATCCTAGAAAAAGTGCTATGTACCTCATTGCTGAGTATCACTACAGTCATCAGATGGCTGTAGGTAAAAGTTTTCTCTCTATTTTACACTGTCCTACATCAATGCCTATAAAATTGCTTGGTACATAATGGTATAGAAATAGGCATTGTGTAATGAATATGCAATATCATTAAGATGCCGTACAGAAAAGACTATCACTCGTTTTAAATCTGAGCCACAAATCAATGTCTTACCGTCAGAGGCTCTGTTTTTAAAATCTGCTTCTCAAAGGAGCAACTCTAAATATACCACATTCCAAGTGGACTGGCAGTGGGTGCCCATAGACAATTGTTAAGTAATGTTTTACCCGAAAGCCACTATTTTTACACGACGTGACTCTAAAGAATATTTATCAGTGCCTTGATTTTTTTAGCAAGGTCAAGGAAGGACAGAAACTCCTTTAAATTTAAGAAATATTTAAAAAGAAGGAAATATGGATATTTTGAGACTGGAAAATAGGAATACAAAATGGATGAGTGCTTATGCCCAAAGAAGAAAAGGCAATCAAAGTAGGGGTGGGCAGTAACGGGATTTTTCTGCTGCGTGGCTGCCTTCTGTCAGCTTTTCTTCTCTGGTTTTCTGTTGTAGAAAAACAAAACTGAAGAAAATAAGAACCTTAAAAATTTTTTCCACTCTGTTCTCCTTAGGTATGCAAACAGAGGTACAAACAATCTTGGGCAGCAACATTTCATTAATACCTTGCTTATATATTTGTAAGTACTAATATTTTTTTTTCATCATCTTTTATTTTCCTTTTTCCTTCATGACCCGATTCAATCAATAATTAAATTTACCTTTTAGAAAAACAATTCAAGGATTAATAACCAACTTTTGACAGAGACCCCCGAAATATATTTAAAAAAATCACTTTCACAAATAATAAATACATGAAAAAAATCATGTTTTCTGGATATAAAATTTATAAAGATTGAGGAAATATTTAATGTTAATGAGGAAATACGGAAATCATTGGAGGACATATATGAAAGTATGAAAAACTACCCTTCTTTTTATCAGTTCTTTTATATGTACCCATATACTAGGAAAATAATCAGGAATGAAATAAAATTTCTTACGCAAAGATAACTGTAATAACTTAATATTGGCAAACATTGGAACATAACCTATAAGGTAGCAATTGAATGCTGTATTTATTTATTAATATTTATTGCCCTGTCATATTCTAGGAAGGGCATACTGCAAATGAATGACTAAATGAAACATAGCTCATGATATGACAAAACTGTGTATCTTGAAATTATATTCAAAGCTGTATGCACTTACCTTGAACAATGCTTTTCTTGTTAACTTGAAATACTAGGAATGAAAATTCAATCTATTATTCACTGCATAAAAAATAGAAAAAACTGGTAGATGATAAATAAATTCTGAAATGTAAAATCTGTTGCCTTTGGGTGATGAAATTAGGAATTATCACCAAAGGAACACCTGCCACACATAAAACATAATATACATTATGTATAATGTTAATAGAATCTTGACTAAAATAGATCAGAGCCTATAAAATAAACCTAAATTTAAAATGATTTAAGTGGTACAGAAATAACATTAAAAATTGTTTAATAATAAAATGGAATGAAATTACAAATCAATAGTAGAAATATGCCTAGAAAATTTAGAAATATTAGAAACAAATAACATATGTGTAAAAAGTTATAGATCAAAGACAAACTACAAGGGAAAATTAGAAAACGTTTGGAACTAGATACAGAAACTCCACATTCCGTGTGTATAGGTAAAGCAGTTAAATTTATAAAAGACAATGTCAATACTAAAAAATAAGAAATGTTTCGAGTCAATTATCTGAAGATCCACTTTAAGAAATTAAAGAAGCTAAATAAAATAGAACGCAAGCAGAACAAAGGGTATAATTAAGCTCAGAGTGGAAATTAATGATCTCTAGACAGAAAAAAATAAAGAATATCTATGAAGCCAAAAGGTATTCTCTTTTTGCAAAGATCAATGAAATTAACAACCCACCAGCCCGATTATCATGAGGAAGAAAGAAGAAAGACATAAATTACCAAAATTAAGATTGAGGAAATGACAATTTTTACAGCTATTTTATTTTATTATTTTTTACAGCTATTTTATTTTATTATTTTTTACAGCTATTTTATTTTATTATTATTTTTTTAATTTTTAAATCATAGCTGTGTACATTAATGTGATCATGGGGCACCATATACTAGTTTCATAGACCGTTTGACACATTTTCATCACACTGGTTAACGTAGTCTTCCTGGCATTTTCCTAGTTATTGTGCTAAGACATTTACATTTCACATTTACTAAGTTTCACATGTACCCTTGTAAGATTTACAGCTATTTTAAAGAAAGATCTAAACAAATGGAGAGATACAATATGCTTGTGGATCACACAATTTAATTTTGGTAAGTCTTCCCAAATGATGTTAGATTCAGTGCAATCCTAGTCAAATCAAAGCAAGATTTTTTTGTATGAATTAATATGGTGATTCTAAAATTAATATGGAAATACAAAGGACTTGGGATTGTCAAACATCTTAGATAAAAAAAGAAAGTTTGGAGGATTTACCTTAGCAATTTCAACCTTCATAATAAAAGTACAGCAATCAAGACAGTATGGTAGGTGTTAAGATAAACAAATAGATCAGTTGACATAGAGAATTCAGAATCATCAACCAACAACTCAACAACTTATCATTTTTTTTTTTTTTTTTAAGGTAGAATCTTGCTCTGTCACCCAGGCTGGAGGAGTGCAGTGGCACAATCATAGCTTACTACAACCTCAAATACCTGACTTAAGTCATCCTCTTGCCTCAGCCTTCCAAGAGGCGCAGACTACAGGCATGTGCCACCAGGCCCAACTGATTTTAAAAATGTTTTTATAGAGATGTGGTCTTACTATGTTTCCCAGGCTATTTTTTTTTTTTTTTTAATTTTTCAGTTTTTTGCCAGGGCTGGGTTTGAACCCACCAACTCTGGCATATGAGGCCAGCGCCCTACCGCTTCAAGCCACAGGCACCACTCCCAGGCTATGTTTTTAAAAATATTAATGAAAAGTCAATTGGTAGAGAACAGATAATCTGCATGTAAAGAAGTGAGCACTTTATATATTCTTTGTGCTACATACAAATATTAACTAAAATAAATCACAGACCTACTTGTAAAACTAAGATTATAAACATGTTGAAGAAAATATAGGAGAAAATTATTTGTGACTTTGTGTTAGGCAAAGATTTGTTAGACACTAAAGACATAATCCATACAAGAACAAAAGTTCTATATTAGATCTCATCAAAATTAAGAACTTCTATTCTTCAAAATATTCTGCCAAAAGAAAGAAAGGCAAGCCACAGACCAGAAGAAAAAAATTCATTAATTATATATCTGATAATTTGTATAAAGAAAATATTTTTCAAAATCTCAAATTGAGTAAGAAAATAAGCAATTGTGAAAATAAAAATTGTGAAAGTTTTGAATGGACACTTTATCAAAGTAGTTACATGGATGGCAAATAAGTCAGTGAAAAAACATTAAGCATCATTAGCCATTTGACAAATGCAAACTAAAACCACAATGAGATACCATCACATATCAATCTGAATGTTTAAGAAAGGTTGGCCAAAATGTTTCTGAGAAAGTGAAGCAACTAGGACTCCACTTCTTGTGGGAATACGAAACAGCAAAACACTTGGGAAAACAATTGACGGAATTTTAAAAAGTTAAATGAAACCTCATTTTATTGCCCAATTATTTCACCATTTTAGTATTTACTCAAGAGAACTTAAATATATATCTATGCAAAAACTGATACTAGAATATTTATAGCAGCTTTAATGGCAATAGGCAAATACTCAAAACAATAAAAATGTCCATCAACAAATGAATGAATAGCAAATTGTGGAATACACATTAAAATAGTGTTCAACAATGAAAATAAGTGACCCTTCATACATACACCAACATAGATGAATCTCTGTTGTTCAATCTCAATATGTTCAATCTACATATTGATTGAACAAAGCCAGGCAGAAATAGAACATACTATATATATTCCATTTGTATAGAATTCTAGAAAATGCCAATTAATTGATACTGATTGAATACAGATTTCTGGTTGCCTATGGATGGAGAGTAAAGGGAGGGCAGAGATGGATTACAGCTGGGCACAAAGAAACTACCTTGTATGATGAATATATTCATTATCTTGATTTATAACATTTTTACAGCTGTTTACGTACGTCAATCTTATCTAGTTGCCACTTGAAATAGGAGCAGTTATATTGTCATTGAATTATATCTCAATAAATCTATTTTTAAAAGAAGCCATAATATTCTTGGGAAAAAAAAAAAAAAAAAAAACAGAGTGAGCTTGTTCTATCCAGACTTTTTATAATGTTACTCTAAATAAGATAGTGTGATATTCCTGTAAAGATAGACAAATAGAGAAGTAGAATAAAATAGAGATCCCAGAAAAAGACCTGAGCATATGTGAAGTCTTCATTTATAAAAAGAGTGCTACTCCAAGCTGGGGAAGAAAGTATTATTCAAGAAATCATGCTGGAACATTTTATGTTCATAAAAATAAAAGTGAAATTTGGCTCCTACTTCATGTCATAACAGAAAACTATCTTTAAAGGAGACCTTAAATCAAAATATGAAAGACAAACCAATTAGGTATTTGGAGGACAACACAGGACAATAGCTTCATGACCTGGAACAAGTATGACAACTAACTACCAAATGAAACAAAAACACCCATCAAGGTGTTAAGATGAATGAGTTTGGCCATATTAAGGTTTTTCGTGGAAGAACTCCATAAGAGAGTGACATGGCAAGCTACAGTCTTGGAGAATCAATTTTAGCACATAAGACTGGTATGTCTAAAAATAGCTGCAATCATTGGGAAGAAATAGACAACGATGCCAAAGATGGGCAATGACCTGAAGAGGCAAAAGAATAATGAAGAGCCGGTCAAGCTCATTAATAAGGAGAGAAAGGGGAAGTAGAACCACAATGAGATACTGGAGTGTACTCCCTGGGATGACTGGAGCTCAGCAGTCGGCAACACGAAGAAAACTCACACTGCTGGAAAGGGTATAAACTGCGACTTTTACTTTAGAAAACTCATTGGTGTTATCTGCTACAGTTGATTATGAACATACTCTATAATTTAGCAATTCCATTTCATAAGTATTTATACTCACATCATGGTGTGCTCCAATCAACTAGTACTGGCTCACGAAAAGCCAGATGTTAAATTTTCAGGAACCTTGCAAACTCTTGGAGTACCTCTCAAGGGGTAGCTTGAAACTGGTCCTACTCATAGAACTTACATTAGCCTTTTGTTGACTTACAAATTGGCAAACCAGTTTTTATATGTGCACTGAAATACACATAAAGTGATGTTTATAGTAGTATTGTTTACAAAAGTATCAACTTGGAAACCAACCAAATGTAACATCTAAGGCAGAACTGATAAGTAACTTATTGTATAGACACACACTGAAATATGTTCTGTGAATAATCTACATGTTGTGTTAATATTATATAAGAAAGAAAGCTGATAACTATTAGATATCTTAATGTGTGCCAGACTGTCTCTTTTTTTCTCTCTCTCCCTCTCCTCTTTTTATTTTTAATGCCTAGTTACGTATGTGTACCTTTATAAAAAATAATGTAACACCACATACTAAAATGTTATCTTTGTGTGATTGCATTATGTGTTATTCTTTATTTTATACTGAAAAAAATATTGCTTTGTAATCAGGAAAAAGAACAATAGGAATTTACTTTGTTTTAAAAATAAAGTAGTAAGTGGTGTTCATAGAAGAGATATGTAACTTTTTAAATTAATGATGGGATGGTCATGGTCGTAGGGGTGTAATTTTTCTAATTAATGATATTGATGTAGCTGCTTGATTCAGGTGGACTAGATTTGAAATCCGGTGTATGTCTTACAGAATGTGTGATTCTATACAAGTTATATTACTTTGCTCAGGTGCATTTCCTAAAAAGAAATGATTATATCCCCTAATTCACAGTTTAAGTGTAAAGATCAAAAAGAGATACACATGTACTGGAACAGTGACCAGCACAAAGGAGGAGACGGTCCGTTTTATCTGCACCTTGGGGGTTTTTACTCCCACTCTTTTAAAGAGTTTTGAATCTACTGGAAGATCCTGTAAATTCTTTTTCAAGGGAGTTGTAATAAATATAGAAAGGCTTTGTAATTAAGGCATTTAGTGAGTGGACACTAGTGATGAAACTTCTGCTGTAGAATTTTAGGGTTACAAAAAGAGGGGGATTTATTTGATTAATCTGTAGTTGAATTATCCAGAGCATTTTCTATTTCATTTGTGTTTTCAATTTATTCACCTGCTTTAAGTCCTTCGAATGTGGGACGTCATGTTCACTGAAATATAGAGCTCTTAGAGAAAAAACTAAAACACGTTTTTCTTTTCTTTCTTTCCTTTTTTGTTTGTTTGTTTGTTTTTTTGTTTTTGAGACAGATTCTCACTATGTCAGCCTAGGTAGAGTGCTGTGGCATCACAGCTCACAGCAACCTCAAACTCTTGGGCTTAAGTGATTCTCTTGCCTCAGCTTCCCAAGTAGCTGGGACTATAGGCGCCTGCCATATAGCCTGACTATTGTTTGTTGCAATTGTCATTGTTTTTTTTGCTGGCCGGGTTTGAACCCTCCACTCTTGGTGTGTGTGGCTGTCACCACAACCACTGTGCTATGGGCTCTGAGCCAAAAAACTAAAACATGTTTTTCTATCAGTTTGGCCATGTTGGGTAGTTTTCTCCTTTTACCCTATTTTCTATGACATTCTATTTTGAACAGGCACAGCCTGTTGAGTGAGTTTACTATGAAAGGAAAGTTACTCATTACCATGTGTGCAATTTAGGTTCTGTAACCATTAAGTTCTGAGTCATTAAATGCCACATCCATGTTTTAACTGAGAGAGTGCATTTAACTTTGATTTAGTAAAGCAGTTGTTAATTAAACCTCTGTCATCTTTGTCAAAGACACATATCACCAACGGGTATAAATATTTTTATTGTTTTGAAGAATGTGCATTTCTTCTGAAATTATGTATAGCACTCCATTAATCACATTAAAAGGAAAAAACATGAATATCATATATTTTACCTATCTGTGGATACTTGTCATTAAAATTGGAATTTTGAATTGGGAGAAGTAGCACAGGAAATGTGGTCTGGGTTTTTGTTTTATTTTGATCTGGTTTCTGATAGTTTGTTTTTGCCCTTAAAAGCAATCTGGACTTCAATTACTACACTTTAAAGAGTGCAAAATTCCAAGGGATACTATGATAAAAAGTATGAAGTGAGAATGTAAAGCGATTGAAGAGCTCATATACTGTTGGTAGAATGTAAAATTGGTTAGCTGTTGTAGAAAACAGTTTGAAAATATATCAAAAGTTAAATAAAATGACCATGTGACCCTACAATTCTGCTCTCAGACACGTACCAAAAATAACTTAAAACAGATACTCCAAAAAGTACATATGTAAGTACCTTCATAGCAACACTCTTCAACCTAGGGGTCCATCTGCAAATGACTAAAGAAAATGGGGATATGCCATGTATATACAATGGAATCCTATTCTTCTAAAAAGAAGAAAATCCTGTCCCTTGCAACAAGATTGAAAAACCTGAAAGACGCATTAAGTGAAACAGAACAGGTACAGAAAGTCAAAACAACTTGGCATTTAGCAGTTTAAATTTTTTAACCAGTTCACTGTTACATTGTTATACCTAAAGCAAGTGGACTAGAGAAACGCCAGCACACTGAGTCCAAATTAAGCAAGAGTCCTTTATTCATTGGCCGGGCCACAAGCAGGCCCACACCTCAAAGTCTCTTCACCCCTACAAGCAGAGGTGGAAACTTTTTATAAGGGGCTTTCGTGGAAGGGGAATCCTTAATGCAAGCCGAATTTGGCAAAAGCCAACACCTGGTAAAGGGAGTCCTTACAAGGGGAAGCTGGGGTTTTGCAGTTACTACTAAACTCTTTCAGCTGAGCTTCCTGTCTTAAAGCCCTTAGCAAGATGGAGTTGGGGCATAGCGATATATTATCTCAAGACTATCAAGGTATTATCATTTGTTTCATGAACCATTTTGTTTAAATTAATACTTGAAGAGTCATTTGCATACTGTGTGGACTATTTCTCTTTCCTTTATTGTTTAAGTTATTTTATTTTACTTTACTTTTAGAGGTAGAGATTCACTCTGTTGTTCCAGGCTAGAGTGCCTTGGCATCTAGCTAGCTCACAGCAACCTCAAACTCCTGAATTCAAACAAGTTGTAATTCTGGCTCAGAGTTCCAGATAGCTGGGACTACATGCACTCGCCACATTGCTAACTTTTTCTATTTGTTGTAGAGACAGGGTTGCTCTTGCTTAGGCTCCTGAGCTCAAGGGTTCCTTGAGCTCACGGTGCCCTCCCATCATAGCCTCCCAGAATACTAAGATTATAGATATGAGCCATTGTGCCCAGCTATTTAACTTATTTTACTGTGGAGAATTAGTACACTTAATGATTATAAAGCTAGCCTAATATCCTAGAATATCTGTTCAAATCGCATTTCCACATCTTATAAGCAGAGTGACTTTAGATCAAGTTATTTCATTTCTTTGTGCCTAAGTTACTTATGAATAAAATAACATAATAGGGTTGTTGTAATGATGGCATATACATGAAGTATTTAGCACAAACAAAAAACATACATAACAAATAACAATATATAAAGGTAAAAAGAATAAACAAAAGTTTTCAACAATAAATGAAAATATAGAGTATTATTATTTTTTCTTTTTTTCTTATTGTTAAATCATAGCTGTGTACATTAGTGCAATCAAGGAGTACAATGTGCTGGTTTCATATACAATCTGAAATATTTTCATCAAACTGTTCAGTGTAGCCTTCATGGCATTTTCTTAGTTACTGTATTTGTATTTGAATACAGGCATTTGTATTCTGCATTTACTAAGTTTCGCCTGTACCCATTCTAAGATGCACCGTAGGTGTGGTCCCACACATTACCCTCCCTCCACCATAACCTCCCCCCTCCCTTCCCCTTCCTTGGCCTTTTCCCCATCGTCTTGTGCTATAGTTGGGTTATAACCTTCATGTGAAAGCTATAATTTAGCTTCATAGTAGGGCTGAGTACATTGGATACTTTTTCTTCCATTCCTGAGATACTTTGCTAAGAAGAATAGGTTCCAGCTCCATCCATGTACACTTACAACTTTGACTTAAACTAGACCAAACCAATTCATGTAACTCTAATATTTGTATCTCTGCAATATTCTGAAATTTAGAAAAAAAAAAACCACTAACTTCTTTAACCAATCTTTGTCTATTGTCTAAAATATGTATGATGAAGTTTTCCTGAAATCAGTACCATTTCTACACACTAAAAACTGCCAAGCCAAGAATCAAATCAAGGACTCAATGCCATTCATACTAGCTGCAAATAAAATAAAACACCTAGGAATATATTTAGCCAAAGGGGTAAAAGATTTTCATGAAGAGAATAGCAAAACACTGATAAATCATAGATGACACAAATAAATGGAAAAACACCCTATGCTCCTAGATTGGAAGAACCCATGTTGTTAAAATGTCTACATACTGTTAAAAGTGATTTATAAATTAAGTGCAATTCCCATCAAAATATCAATGTTATTTTTAACAGAATTAGAAAAAACAGTCTGAAATTTCATATGGAATCGAAAAAGAGCCTGAATAGCCAAAGCAATCCTAACCAAAAAGAACAAATCTGGAAGTATCACATTACCTGACTTGAAATGATAATACAAGGCTATAGTCACCAAAAGAGCATAGCACTGATACAAAAATAGACTCATAGGTCAATGAAACAGAACAAAAAATCCAGAAATACAGGGAGAGAGACTAAAGATGGCGGCTGAGTAACAGCTTCCCTGCAACTGGGCATGGCAAGTCTGGGGAGACAAGACTCCAGGCATCTCTGGCCGGTGGGATCTGCCTATAATCATCCCTTTGAGAATAAGGGAGCCAGCAAGGGACTTCTGGACCCCAAGAGGAGGACAAAAACAGTGGAAAACTGGCAAGTGGTTGCGTGTTCAATCGACCTAATCACACCGGGAACCGTAAGTACAACCAGCAGTGAGACTGCAAACCGGAAAGGCCTTACCTGTGAACTATTTTGGTGTTCTTGGATTTGGCACTGCCTTGGGGAGAGCTTGAGCAGGAGTGTGGAGAACTTTGGGCATTGTCTGGGGCTCCAGACTGAGCCACTGACCTGGGCGCAGGAAGCCATTGTGTGAAAAAACTGTCCCAGCAAGCTCCGCCCTCAGGGTCCCAGAGCAAGGATAGGGCAGGACAAAGTAACCAAGTGACTGAGTAGCCTAAAGGCGGGGACTGAGCTGCCTTACAGCCGTAATCCTTAGGGGCAGAGTGAGAAGGTTTTGGCACACTGGAGCGTGGGGCTATGGCCCTGGGTAGAGTGCCGTGACATCACAGCTCATAGCAACCTCAAACTCCTGGGCTTGGCGCCACCCAGACCACCATAAGAGCTGTGCAGCAACCCCCGACCAGTGAACTGCATCCACCAGGCCTCTGCATTCCCTGACCAGGAACTGCAGGAGCCACGCAACCCTGCATCCGCCCTCCTGTGTCCTCCAAGCCTCCACACTAGCCCATTGATCTGGCCAGGCACTCCGGTAGGTAGGTGCCCTTTAGAACCCTCCCTGCCTCTTCCCAGAACCCTTCTCCTGGCCAGAGACTGCTGGAGCCTTGGGCTCTCTGTGCCAAAGTCACTGGGCGCCAGGCACTCCCAGAACCGTGTGCACCACCCCCAGCCCTATTGCTGGATCCGGGTGTGTCATACACCAGAGCTGCTTTCACAACCAGAACTCCCTAGCTAGAGCAGCCCCAGAGGAACTACACAGGGTCACTCCCTACAAAGATCCAGCAACAATACAGTGATCCCGCTGGGATCTAATCTTGGAGAGACACCTCCTGAATTCTGAGAACAGCCAGACATAACGGTGAAAAACAATCATGAGGCAAAATCAACAGAAAAACTCTGGCAATATGA
>CAUYPK010092905.1:0-44021 GCA_963574355.1 Loris lydekkerianus | reverse complement strand
CTATAAAAATACTAGAAAAGAGTTCAGGGAAAACACTTGAATAAATTGGTCTGGGAGAATATTTTATGAGGAGGACCTCCAAGGCAATTGAAGCAACACCAAAAATACATTACTGGGATCTGATCAAACTAAAAAGCTTCTGCACAGCCAAGAACAAAGTAAATAAAGCAAGCAGACAGCCCTCAGAATGGGAGAAGATATTTCCAGGTTATGCTTCCGACAAAGGTTTGATAACCAGAATCCAGAGAACTCAAACTTATTAATAAGAAAAGAACAAGTAATCCCATTTCATTGTGGGCAAGAATTTGAACAGAAGCTTCTGTGAAGAAGATAGGCGCATGGCCTACAGACACATAAAAAAATGCTCATCATCTTTAATCATCAGAGGAATGCAAATCAAAACCACTTTGAGATATCATCTCACTCTAGTAAGAGTGGCTCACATAACAAAATCCCAAAACTACAGATGTTGGCATGGATGTGGAGAAAAGAGAACACTTCTGCACTGCTGGTGGGAGTGCAAGGTAATACATCTCTTTCGGAAAGAAGTATGGCAAATACTCAGGGATCTAAAAGTACACCGGCTGTTTGATCCTGCAATTCCTCTACTAAATGTATATCCAAAAGACCAAAAATCACTTGGCAACAAAGATATTTGTACCAGATTGTTCATTGCAGCTCAATTCATAAAAGCTAAGTCATGGAAGAAGCCCAAGTGTCCATCAACCCATGAATGGGTTAATAAATTGTGGTATAAGTATATCATGGAATAGTATGCAGCCTTAAAAAAGATGGAGACTTTACCTCTTTTACATTTACATGGATGAAGCTGGAACATATCCTACTTAGTAAAGTATTTAAAGAATGGAAGAAAAAATATCCAATGTACTCAGTACTATTATGAAACCAATTTACAATCACTCACGTTTTCATATGAAGAACAGATCACAACTAATGGCCCAAGATGAAGGTGGGAGGAGGGGATAGGGGGTCCCCTAATTATAGGTCAGATCCTGTAATTCATTGTGGTGAAGGGACAATGGTGGGATCACACCCCTATAGTGCATAATGCAAGGGTACATGTCGGATCTATTAGTATAAAGTGTACATGTCTTAATCATTAAGTAAATAAGATGAGGTATATATTAACCAAAGTGATGTAAGCATTCCTAATTTTATATGAAATCAGCACATTGTACCCCATAAATTCATTAATGTATACATGAGCTATACAATACAACAAAGTAATATTACACAATACTTACACAATAACGAAGAAAATGACATGAGATATATATTAACCAGAGTGATGTCAGCATTCCTAATTTTATATGAAATCAGTACATTGTACCTCATAAATGCATTAATGTATACATAATCTATCTGTATATGATTTAATAAAAAGACAATAATTTAAAAAACTAAAAACTAAAAACTGATACTAAATACTGAACTGGTCAAAATAAAAGTTTATCTGAAGGATTAGAAAAATTCAGAAAAATTTTCACCTTTCTTCAACTATTTAAGAATTAAATGGATTTTATTAATAAGAATTACTTTAATTGAATGAACTGTACTTTTAAAACGAAGGAATAAGCTTCTAATATTGAACCACTTCATTACAGAGTAAATTCAATGTCATCATGAAAATCATAATTATAATGAACAAAAATTTCAAAGTAAATTCTTAACTCATTTTTAAGTCTTCACAAAATACAGGCAAAACTAGCAAATTGAGAAATAATGGCATTTAACAAAAGGTAGTCAGTAAAATAGTATATTGCATTAAAAATTTAACTGTACAAAAGATTTAAGTGTTTCTTTTGACTCAAATAATTGAATAGTAAATGATTTTATAACATCTGTATGACTGTTATTTTGTATACACATTTTGTTTCAAATCCTTCTTTAAATGACCAAAGTATTAAAACCAGAACTTCTCATTTTTAACGGTTAATAAAGAAGCCTAACATTATTCAAAAGCATTTTTTTAAATGCTTAAAGTAAAATGCATAAAATGAAACACTCTCATGGTCCACAAGATTGTCTCTCCCATAAGAACATAACATTGCCACCATTGCTCTATGGAACAATTATCTTAGGCACCACATATACCTGTAATTACTTTAATATCTGTGCCAACCATAGCAAATTTTAGAATCGAAAGTTAAAAGAAATCCCATTGATTAATATGAAGCATTGATTTGTTTACCTAACATTCCCATCTTCATGGAAACCTTTCAGAGAATATAAATCACCAACGTTACAAAAAAGCAAGTATATGACTCAAAAATTTTACCAAGTTTAATATAATTTTGTATATTTTAGTTGTCAAAATTTTATTTTACATAATAAAAACCTATTACTGCTTAAGTAACAATCTGCTATTATTAAGGTTATCTAAAAGCTATATAGAGAAGCATTATTTAACATTAAATAAATAATGAACATATTTACAGTTCTTTTCACAAAAAGAACGTATGCTTTTAGGCTAACCACTCCAAGCCTGTTATACTACATTGACTCAATAGAAATAATTGATTCTGTCTTATATACCTACATTTACAAGTGCTAATTTTTAAAAAGTATATTAATATGTTTTAAAAAGCAAAACAATTAAGAAGAAAATCTTTTCAGATTTGTAGCATCCAGAATATACAGAGAAAAATAGTACTCAATAACATGACCGACTTGCCAGAAAAGCAAGTACACACTGTAAGCCACATTAGAAGGGCATCCACAAATGCATTCTTTACTTAGGTATGGCAACAATCCTTAAATATCTCAATAACTAAAAACTGTTCAATAATATTAGAAATTAATCACTTGATAACATTAATAAACTAATTTCTTCAACCCCAGGAAATTCACAATCTAATAATCAAAAGCAATAGATATATAACACATCATGCATATTTCTTCTGAATTTGATAATAAAAATATATAAAGTATATGAAAAAAATGTTAAGAAAATGTAAAAAGAATAGCCATAGGGAAAAAATATAATACCAAGAAGTTTTGATTATAGTGCTTCCAATAATTAACTGGAAAGTCACTTGTGTTTCACTTTGTTGGGCTATTTTAGATTAAAATAAAATGACAACATTTGACTTCCATCAGATTTTTTTCCAAAAAAGCTACATCACGTAATAGAAAGTCACCCAATATAATGTGTGGCCAAATCAGACATGGTCTACAACTACACTATACACAACAGTAGCCATTAGCCACATACTGCTGTTTAAACTCAAATGTATTAGAATAAAAAATAAAAATGTTTCTTTTACCACAGTACCAATACCTCAAGTACTCATAATCACAAGTAGATAGTGGCTACCATATATCAGAGAAATTGACTCTTGGGAAAAAAAAATTGTTAATTTTCACTTCAACACTGACAAATAAAATTTATGTTTACTATGCACAATGTTATATCTTGAAATGTATATATATAATGTAATGACTAAGTCCCGTGAATTAACCTAGATATTACCTCATAGTTATTGCTGTTGTGGTGAGAATTTGCATCCAACCTCAGCAATTTCAGGAATATATTAATTGTAGTATGTTATACAACTGATCTCCTGAATTTATTCCTGCTATGCAATGGAAAGTTTGTACCTTTACCAACATTTCCCCAAACACTCTACTCTCTACTTCTATGAGATCAACTCTTTTAAAAGAATTCACGGAGAAAGACCATGCAGTATTTGTCTCTTTCTATTCTTTGTTTACTTATTTCACTTAACACAAAGTCTTGTAGGTTCATTAAGGTTGTCATCGATGACAGGATTTCCTCCTTTATCACAGCTGAATAACATAGTAATATTGAATGAGTATACAATGGTGTATATAAACAACAGTTACTTTACCATGTTTCTACTCACAGATACTTAGGGTGATTTCCTGTTACAAATGTATTTTGTGAATAATGCTGCAATGCCCATGGGAATGAAGATATCTCTGCCATCTAGGGACTTTCTTTCCCTAGATGTTTAGCAAGTAGTGGGACTGCTAGGATCATAAGGTATTTCTAATAATATGAGAAAGTTTTATACTGTTTTCCACACTGTCTGTACTTATTAAAATTTCTACCAACAGTATACAAAGGCTCCCTTTTCTTCATATCCTTAGAAACATTTTTTCTCCTTTTGATAATAGCCATTTAACAGTGTTGGGGTGATATCCCATTGTGGTTTTGATTGGCATTTCCCTGATGATTAGTGATGACTATTTTCTTCATACAACTATTGGCCATTGGTGTGTCTTACTTTCAGAAATGTCTATTCAGATCCTTTGCCCACCCCCCAACCCTTTTTAAATTAAGTGATATTCTTGCTACAGAAATAAGTTTTTACACAATTTGGATATTGACTCCTTAGTTAGGATAAATATAGTTTACAGACGGTTTCCCTAGTCTGTAGGTTGTCTCTTCATTCCACTGATTGTTTCTGTGGTTGTGCAGAACGTTTTGAGTTTAATTCCATTTGTCTATTTTTAATTTGTTGCCTGGGCTTTGGGGATCACATCCAAAAATTCATTTCCCAGACCAACATCATGGAACTATTCTTCTTTCATTCTAATAGTTTCTTGGTTTCTGGTATTTCATTCAAATTTTACATAAGTACCTGAGATAACTTCATTTTTCTGCATCTGAAAATTCAGTTTTCCCAACATTATGTATTGAAGAAATTGTCCTTATCCTATTGTGTTCTTGAGACTTTTGTCAAAATTAGTTGGCTATGAAGATGTGGATTTATTTGGGGGCCCTCTATTCTGTTCCACTGATCTCTGTGTCTGTATGCAGTGCCAAGCTATTATGGTTACTATAGCTTTGTAGTACATTTCAAAGTCAGTTAGTGTGAATTTTCCAGCTTTTTAATTGTAACTTAAGATAGTGTTGGCTATTGGGGGCATACCAAAAGATTTTTGTCAATTTTGTTTAGGTTTTAAAAAAATTAACTTAGTTTTATTGATCCTTCCTATTGATTTTCTACTCTCTATTTCTTTCACTTGTGCTCTGATCTATATATTGTTTGATTACTTCCTCCTAACTTTGAGAGTAGCTCTCTTGTTTTTTTTTTCTAGTTCCTTGAGGTGCAGAGTTAGCTCATTTTGTAGAGATGTTTCTTTTTTTATAGAAGCATTGGTTGCAGTAAATTTTCCTATCAGGACAGCTTTTATAGTATCCCATAGGTCTTGGTGTGTTGTGTTCCCATTTATCTCAAGAAAATTTTTAATTACCTCTTTATTCATTGGCCCACTGGTTGCTCGAGAACATAGTTAATCTCCATGTATTTACAAGCTTTTCAACATTCCTGTTATTGTTTTCTAGTTTCATACCACTGTGATCAGAAAAGACACCAAATATGATTTCAAGGTTGACAAGTCTTAAATTTAAGACTTATTTTATGGTCTAGCATATGATCTCTCCTAGGCAATGTTCTATGTGCAGTTGAAGAATATGTTTTCTGTAATTATTGAATTGCATATTCTGGATATCTGTGTCAGGTCCACTTGATCTAGAATATAGTTTAACTCTCATGTTTCTTTTTTGATTTTCTGCCTATGAGGTCTGACAACTGAGTTTGTGAACTTGTCCTAGAAAATATGTTACATACCTCTTGCTGAATATCACTATGGTCACCTTTGAAGTACTCCCCGTGGGAAGCTATGACTGATGCCAGTACCTATTCCACCTTTCAAAACAATTTTGAAGCTTTTTCCAGAATGGTGATCAAAGCTGTTGTCATACTACCCTCGATGTCCTGGATGTTATCAAAAAGAAAAAGTCAATGGGGGCCAGATCAGGTAAGTAGAGGAGGTGTTCCAATACAGTATTTGTTTACTGGCTAAAATATCCCTCACAGGCAGTGTCATGTGAGCTAGTGTATTGTCATGATGCAAGAACCATGAGTTTTAGCCAAGATTTTCAGTTAAATTTTCCTGGTTTTCCATTACTTTTTAATACAGTTGGTCAATGATTTTGACACACAATTTAATGAATTTTTGTAGTGTTTTTGCCAATTCTGCTCTTTACTGGCTCTGACCTCTCTTCATCAGTGATACTTTATCTCCCTTCAAAAAAATGTTAAATCTATTTGTACACTGCTGTTTTCTTCACAGCATTAATCCCCCAAAACATGGACTAACATGTCCCTGATTTCACTTCCACTCTTGCACAGTTTAAAAATAAAGTTATAAATGTTTGTTGGTTGCTCTAATTCAAGCTCCTACATTCTCATAATGCACAAAAAACATGCAACTACACATAACATGAACACAGCTGTGAGACACTGATAAACCACAGTTATGAAATATTTCTATTGTGCCGCCAACACAATAGAAACTCTGCACATTTGAATAAGTATTTATTTTGGTCTTCAATGAATAACTTTGTCTGGAAGATCCCTGCAGAAGCTGTGACACTACCAAAAAACAGGGGCTTGCTATGGCAGAGAAGCCCAAATCTAGAAGCTTGCCTGCTCCTGAAGCTTTCCAGAGCCTAAAGCCACTGATATCAAACTGGTGGTAGTGTGAGCTGAAAATAAAATTCTTCACACAAGCCTGAATTCTAGGGTTGCTGGTCACCTAGCACCAGAGCAAATCTAGAGGATCAATCTGCAGGTATCCACCTGGAGAATCAGGCACTGGGAATCTGCCAAATATTGGGTATTATTGTGTTAGGTACAGTATTGGGTTCCAAGTAAATTCTTATGCTCATTTTCCTCCTTATACCTCAAGCACACAATCTCTCTCTGTATATTATGTTACCTGAGATTCAAGACAGTAACAAAACTATCTAAATAAAACAAAACTGTCATAATAACATCTCATTTTTATTATGTTACAACCAAGCACTATGATTTCTCACCTGGTTTCTTTAACTCTTGTAAAGATATTATTGTATACAGATAGTTGTTCAAAATGATGTCTCTGTGGAGAGAATAATCACTGGAGACTCCTATTTCACCATCTTGTTCCACCCCTCCAGAATATTTCATCATTGCCATATATGATAAGGGACAGTGTCTAAACATGAGAATCATATATAATTTTTGATCATATATCCCTTTGAGTATTTTTGATCATTAAGTTATATGTCTGTATTACAAAGAAATTTTCATTCATGCTTAAATATTATGTAAATTCCTATCAAAAATTATATCTGAAATAGGAAAAAATTACATATAGCCTGGGCTAAAATAGCTTTTTCTTATTTACATACAAAATATAACCCCCAAAATGTGGATGAATATTTAAGTTGTAAAAATTAAACACGCAAAACTTTCTAACTTTCTAATTGCTATGGTTTAAATGTTTCCATCAAAACTCATGTTGAAATTTAATTGCTACCTTAACAGTATTCAGAGTTGGGCCATTTAAGAGTGATTTAATCATGAGAGCTGTGTCCTCATAAAGCAATTAATGCCGTTATCTAGGGCAGTGATTTTCAACTGGTGTACCATGGCATTATTTTTGAAAAAAGTTCAAAGCACAGTAAGTATAGTCTTTTTTTTTTTTTTTTTAAATCAACATAATTTAAGTGCGTCATGGAAGTTTAACCTTAGGTTCAAGTGTACCATGAAATAAAAAAGACTGAAAAACATTAATCTAGGGAGTAGATTAGTTCCTACAGGAATGGATTCTGACTAATAAAAGATAAGTCCTGCTCACTTTCCTCTCTGCACATATGCTTCCTTTCACCATAGAATGGCCCTTGACACATGCCAGTGCCATGTCTAGGGGTCCTCAAACTGCGGCCGCAGGCCACATGAGGCGGTGTGATTGTATTTGTTCCCATTGTGTTTTTTTATTTCAAAATAAGATATGTGCAGTGTGTATAGGAATTTGTTTATAGTTTTTTTAAAAAAACAATAGTCCAGCCCTCCAACAGTCTGAGGGACAGTGAACTGGCCTCCTGTTTAAAAGTTTGAGGGCCCCTGCTAGGTCTTCCCATCTCTAGAACCATGAGCCAAATTCCTTTCCTTTTTAAATAATTTAGTCTAAGGTATTCTGTTATAAAAGTATAAAATGGAATAAAATTGTAATTTACAGAGCATTAGGTAGAAAAGAAAGTAGGATCATCCCTCTTTATGGTTATGGGGAATAATTATTTCTATACTAAATATATTAATTAATTGTGTCTAAAACCCATAAATCTCCAGCACCCAATAAGTTAACATTCACAATATCTAGCAACTAATCAAAATAAAAAAAACAAAGTATGCATAATACAGAAAATAAGCCCCATGATGAGAAAAAATAAGTGACACAAAACTTACAGACAAATTAAAAAAAAAAAAAACAGAATTAAAAAAATGATTAAACTGTGTTCAATTTGTTTGAAAAGCTATAGGAAAGACTAAACATAGTAAGTACAGAAAAGGGAAGCTATAAAATAGACCTACATATAACTCTCAGAGGTAAAAACTTTATCATCTGAGAATTTTTAAAAATCTACTTATGATAATTAAGAAAATTAGATATTAAAGAAAAGACTAACAAACTTAAAGACATAATGATAGAAACTAAAATAAAATTTTTAAAAAAGAATCAAAGAAAAAAATAACAGACCATCCACGAGGTATGGATCAACCTTAACTAGTCTAATATACAGATAAGTGGAGTTCTCAATGATGTGAGAAGAACAGAAAACATCTGAAAAAATACTTCATCTATTGTGCATAATGCAATGGTACATTTTAAAACTATTAAGAGTAGAGTATAAATGTCTTACCACAACAAATAAACAAGTGAGGTGATGGTTATGTTAATAAGCTTGATGTAAGCTTTCCACATTGTATATCAAATTAGCACATTATACCCCATAAATACATTAATGTACACAGTTATGATTTAATAAAAAATTTTTTAAATAAACAATTTAGAAACTAAACTTTTCAAATTGAGTGAATGTTTAAAATACATGTATCAACAACCACTCCTTAACAAGACCCCCCAAAAAAACAAACGAAAAAACCTACAAACAACAACAGAAAAGAACACCAGGTAAGAAAAGAAGGAAATTATGACCCATAATGAAGAGATACATGCCTCATTTAAAACTGAGGCAGAACTGATAGAGATATTAGAATTCTCAGACAAGTATGTTAAAATGGTTATTGAAACTAAAGATCATATATTCAAAAGTAAAAAAGAGAATATTTAAAAGTTACCTAAATCAACCTTTTAGAGATGAAAACTATAATACCTAATACAAAATAACATGTTTTAAAAATTTAAGCCTGTATATGTGAGCATATAAAATGGTGTATGTGTGCTAAGCTGAAATAAATGGCTAGCCAGAACAAAGGAACATCCATTTGGCATACGATTTCATCGTGTTGTAAAAATAAATTGTGCAACAACAAATAAATGAGTGAAATATCACGTTCTGTTGATTCTTGTAATCTTAGCATTTATTGTAAGTTTTAGGATCATTTTTGTTCTATTTTATATGTATGACAAAGAGAGAGGCTACTCACTTTCAGGCTACTGGGTTCACTTGATTGAAAACACATTGCAAGGGAAATTGTTCTTTAATTATTGATATTATAAGTATCTAATATGCCAGTTTATTGGAAAATTCAAATAAAAGGAAGAAATAGTCATCCACAATACAACTGTCATCCATTTTTTTTTATTTTAAACTTCTGTCTTTACCCTAATATTTTCTATTAATATAAGTAAATGTCACACATATGAACTAAAAGATCAAATTAGTGCTTGAAAGTATAATTTTTTGTTAACTTTTAAAAATTGTGACATATGTGTTTTCTGCATAAGCTTTTATACTCGAAACACCATTTTTCTATTTGTTTTTCTCTTACCTTAAAATTTGAGTGACAATATTTCCTCTTGGGATCTTTCTCTATAATATCCTGGTGCTTGTAGTCTTTTCCCTTTTCACAAGTCAGCAAGAATAGACATCCAGAATTGTTATGGGACAAATAAAGTATGCCACCTATCCCACTCCCCAAACTCAAGTTTTAAGAGAAAGAAAGTCTCATTTAGGAGTTAAAAACATATCAAACATTAATACTACCTTTCAGGGGACACACAAAAAACTAATTCAAAATAAGACATATCAGCAGTCATTTCTTGACACAATAAGATACTTCATAAAAACTAAAAACAGGTATCAGTAAGACAATTCTAATTTTGAAATAAAAATAAAATATATTTTTCTAAAAACCAAAATGGAAAATTAAAAATTAAAATGTATTAAAAAATGTGATAGGATAAAATCAAAACAGTAAAATTCATAAACTTTAAATTTGTATATAGTAAATAATGATCCAAATACTCATGTAATACTAGTACTACTCTTTTGCTTAATAGAAAGTAGCTATTTCTTGAATTGAACATTTTATTATTTCCTCATACTCAGCCTCATTCATTTCTGCAGGTCCCCATGAAGCACCTTGTCGTAGTGGACAGCAGTGGAACAGGTCAGGACAGGAGACACCATAGCTTAGAATGTCAAGGCACATTCAAGTTGATAAATAATTCTGAATGTCTACTCTTGCTGAGTAGTGAAAGCAGAAAAGACTGTGAGCACCAAGGTATCATAAAGAAAGATTCCAAGAGGAAATATTGTCACTCAAATTTTTAGATAAAAACAAATAGAAAAATGGTGTTTTGGGTAGAAAAGCTTAAGCAGAAAACACATATGTCACATAAAATGGTACAGGTGAAGAACTATAAGAACTTTAGTATTTCCAGTGGGCAAACTGCTCAGTGAGGAAATGACAGAGATAGGACACTGGAATTAAGCAAGAGCCAGACCAGGTCAAGGCTTTATAAATTGGTGAAAGCATCTGAGAGGTTTCAACAAGGAGAGTAACTTGGTAGATTTATAATTAGCAAAATCTCAGATGGTAGCTATGGTTAGGACAAAACTGAAACAAAAAACAGCAGGTATGATGGACAGTTATTGGAGGGAAGAAAAGTTTAAGTTTTAAAACTGCATATATTTATACATTCCTATCAAAACTGAGTTCAGAGATAGTAGTGTACAAATGTATGCATGAGTAATACTTTAAATCAGGAGACTTGATGACCCAGAGTCTATGTCTATAAAGAAATATCTTACACATTATAGGTAAAGGAAATAAATAACTGTAGTAACTAGGTCATATAAAATTGAAAATCTAAACCAAAAAGTCAGCAAACTACAGCCCACGGGTCAAACAAATCCAGCCTGCTGCCTACTTTTAAAAATAAAGCTTTGTTGGAAAACAGACATACCTATCCTTTACGTATTGTCTAGGGCTGCTCTGGCACTAAAATAGCAGAGTTCAGTTGGTACAACAAACACCATATGGCCCAGAAAGCCTAATATATTTACTAGTCTTTTACGGGAAAAATTTGCCAGATCCTAACATAAAGTTGTTATGTCAGATTCAGTCAAAGAAAGGACTTAACTTGTAAAATGAGACCACTCTATTAGATGATTTTTAAAATCCCTTTCTCCTCTAATAATATCTCTATTACTTAAAAAAAGAGGCAGCATTGGCATTACTCATGAAACATTATGCAGTAAAATGAAATAAGTCTTAGGCTTATTTTTGAACAGGGAATAAAGCTATCTATGAAATCAACTCATGGGATTTCAGTAAGGATTAATGTTCTGGATTCACTTATTTTAAAAGAAAGATGACTCATCATTTCAGTGTCTATTATTACTAACATTAAGATAATTATACTAATAATATGCATTAGCAGGCCACATTTGTTGGGAGGGTTCTGGGAATCTTAGGAGTAGTTGTAGTTCCATCTTATACAAATAAGGAAAAGCAAGAAACACAACATCACAGCTGGATTCTCTATGGGTCAGGAGCAAACAACTCAGTCATTACCATAAACAAAGTTACAGAATATAAATTTATTGTTCTCATTCAATACATTCTAGAACTAGAAAAAATACTCAGAGTATTCAAAGGACACATGCAGATAATTTCAACCAGTTCTGTCATTCCCAGATAAGAATATTTCAATTACGACTCTGGTACTATCTTGACATTTGTTTCATTCTTCCTTAGCAGGTACCAGTAGAATTAAGTATTAATTAATTAATTATTTAAGAATAATTAAGCTTCAGAATTCCATAAAACTAAACCTCTAGCACCTGGAAAATTGAATTGCACTTTTCAAGAGTGTCACATATAAACTTGTTGCAAACAGAGTTCAAGCCAAAACATATTTGGATTAAGAAACTTTTGCACTGATTGTACCATGTTTCTATACTTTCAATAAAAGAACAGTTCAGGCTTCTCAGAAAACCAGTAGCTATAGATTTTTATCTTAAGAGAACAGCACTTAAGCCTTGTAATATTCTCACCATCTTTCTATCTGATGATTCAACTCCTAGACATAGTTCTCTTCAGAATAGGAAGTATTACTATAAAAAATATTTAATATAAAACATAACCTACCATACAGATACTATATAAGATTTGACAACATCACTGCAATATAAACTATGTATTTTTTTATTGTGCCTACATACCTGGAATTATTTTAAAATTCAAATATTAAGAAAGCCTCCAAGGAGTCTAACTTGCATTTCCAAGTAAACTTCAAGATAAAAATTTCTGTGCACACAAATTAATAGAAAACTTTTAAATATGAATGATATTTAATTATACTATGCCAACAAACTTGGGATCTTCATCTGCCTGTTAAACCTTCATAAACAAACCAAAAATCTGATGTTCCATATCTTACTATCATTCACCTAGTTTCATGAGACATAAAATTAAAGGGTTTACTTATTTTTTCTCATTTAATTAAAAGTCAATTCTTAGTTCTTCAATCTCTTTAATTAATCTTCATTTCTAGTTCTTCCAACTAAAATACCTGCCTTGGTAAGTTTGACCTGCAATAAAAAATATCTATAGCCTGGATAGCCTTTAAACAAAAGAAATTCTCTCAGTTCTGTAGGCTGGTAGTCCAGGATTAGGGTTAGGGTACCACAATGGTTGGGTTCTGGTGTGGGTCCTCTTCCAGCTTACTGTCTGCTGACTTCTTCTGTTGGATCCTCAGGAGGTGAAAAGAGAGTGAATTAGTTCATCTAGCCTCTTCTTATAAAGGAACTCGTCATGAGGGCCCCACCTCCCATGAACAAAATACCTTCCAAATTCCATTTCCAAATATCATTTAGGGGGTAAGAATTTCAACATGTGAATTTTGGGAGGACATAAGAATTCAGTCCATGACACTGTCCTAGTCCTAGGTATCACCATTAGTTCTTGGACAATTCTACTGCAGTAGCCTTCTAACAAAGAAAATCCATCAGTCTGCTTACTTTCATCCATTTCTCTGGTGCATCCAGAAAGTATAAAATGAAAATCTGATTACATCCATTGCTATGGCCCACCTTAACCCAAGACCTGCCTAATCCCCAAACTCAACCCTCCTAAATGTGTAATTCCTTATGTTTTAGACCCACTCCCTGACTCTTTGCAATTCTGACCACTCTATGTGCTTCCTTGTGTGTACAGAAATTCCAAACCTTCCACTCTTCATGGAGCTAGACCCTGTTCAGTCTTCCGGATCTTAGCTTCCTCTCACATCCTTAAGACAACCTCTACAGGCTAACTTGTCCCTTTTTCAAGCAGACCTGGCCAAAGTTCTTAAGCACTAGGGTGGCAGATAAAAGAAAAAAAGACCAAGGATTCTGTGAACTCACACCCACTGACTGAAGCACTTTCCTGGCTATGGCCATTTAATTAAGCTCCTATTATATTAAGAATCCTCATTTTAACTCTTAAGGATGCTGGCCTGGGGAAAGATTTTATAAGGAAGACTTCCATGGCAATTGCAACAACAAAATATAAATAAATGAGACTTAATTAAACTGAAAAGCTTCTGAACAATGAAGGACACAACAATTAAAGCAAATAGAATGGAGGCAGCACCTGTGGCTCAGTGGGTAAGGCGCCGGCCCCATATACTGAGGGTGGCGGGTTCAAACCTGGCCCTGGCCTAACTACAACAAAAAAATAGTCAGGTGTTGCAGCGCCTGTAGTCCCAGCTACTCTGGAGGCTGAGGCAAGAGAATCACTTAGGCCCAGGAGTTGGGAGGTTGCTGTGAGCTGTGTGATGCCATGGCACGGCACTCTACCAAGGGCCATAAAGTGAGACTCTGTCTCTAGAAAAAAAAAAAAAAAAAAAAAGCAAATAGAATGGGAAAAGATATTTACATGTTATAAATCTGACAAAAACTTGATAACTAGGATCTACAAAGAACTCAAATTAGTCAACAAAAATAGAGCAGATAATCTCATGTATCACCAGGCAAGGGACATGAATAGAACCTTCTCTAAGGAAGACAGATGAACGGCTAATAAACATATGAAAAAATGCTCATCATTGGGCAGCTGCTGTGGTTCAAAGGAGTAGGGCGCTGGCCCCATATACCAGAGGCAGCGGGTTCAAACTCAACCCTGGCCAAAAATTGCAAAAAAAATGCTCATCAACTCTAATCATCAAAGAAATGCAAATCAAAACCACCCTGAGATATCACCTGACCCCAGTGAGATTAGCCCACATCACAAAGTCCCAAAGCTGCAGATGCTGGTGTGAATGTGAAGAAAGGGGAACATTTTGGTGGGAATAGAAACTCATACAGCCTCTTTAGAAAGAAATATGAAGACGCCTCAAAGGTCTCAAGTTAGATCTCCCACTTGACCATGCAATCCCACTACCAGGTATCTACCTAGAAGAAAAAAATCATTTTATTATAAGGATATTTGCACCAGATTGTTTACTGTACCTCAATTTACAATCACCAGGATGTAGAAACAACCTAAATGTCCATCAACTCAGGAATGGATTAACAAATTGTGGTACATGCACACCATGGAATACTATTCAAGTCATTAAAAAGATGGTGACTTCGCATCTTTTGTAATATCCTAGATTGAGCTGAAACAGATTCTTCTTAGTAAAGTATCACAAGAATGGAAAAGAAAGTATCCAATGTATTCAATATGAAGCCAATGTACACTAATATGAAGCCAGTAGACAATCCAATGCATGCCCAAATGGAAGAAAAACTCATTTCAATTTGAGTTGGGAGGGAAGGGTAATGAGTAAGGGGAGGAGGTTGGGGTGATCTCATTGGATGGACATGGGGTAGGGTGGAGGCACACCTTTTATGTATAGGACATAACCACAAGACGAACTCTACTTAACAAAACCAAATATTTTGACCTAGTTGTTTGAACCCTCACATTAACCTGAAATAAATTAAAACAAACAAAAAAACAAAACATACATAATGGATCATATAAAAGCAAAGGACTTCACAACATGTTCTGGTATAGAAAGTATTTTTAGAAAGAGTAGCCACTTAGATGTCATCAAGGCCATCCCACTCAGTTTATAGACAAAGACTATGAACTATCATTCAGAAACAGGTAACAACATAGGTTAAGAGACTTCTTATTTGCAGACCTAGTACTTGTACCTTGAATCCTAACTTCAGATTCAACATCCTTACCACGCTTATTGCACAACATAATTTTACTCCACAAAGTAAAATATTTTTCAGTATGATTAACAAAGCCAGGCTTGCCATATTTATATAAACTTGTTAATGCATTGATACTTTAGTAATTACATAACATGCAATTTTAATAAATGACATTGAACACAAATGAATTTGGTTCCATCTCTGCAAAGAAATACTCTAACACAATTTAAAGCAGCTATTTAAATTTAATTCAGTAGCATGAAAATTTAGTAAAAAATCTCTGGGCACAATTTTGAAAAACTAAATGGCCACATCAAGTGTTGCACATCTTATCAGGGCTAAAGTTAATGTAAACTGGCTGCTAAAGTCTATTTTCATCTATTTTTCTGCCTACATATTTAATATTAAGTTTTATAAATTAATTTAGTAGGATAGCATTGGCAAATAAATTCAAACAACTTTGCTCATCTGACGAAGTTCAGTCACCTACTTAAAATAGGGAAATAAATAGAAATGCTAAACTCTCTGCTTAATCAAGAAAAAGTTATTCATAAAACTTAGGAAAAGTTCTCTGGAATTCATTCTATTCACATAATGCATTAGAATACCCTTCTACCTGAAAAAAAAGTCTATTCATTAAATTAGATACTTTTAATAGAATGGTGTGCTCTATGAAAATTATTTCTTCATACATCATCAATTACATGTCCACACAATCTTAGGGAGTTTCTATATTACACAACATAAACTTTTCATTAACCATTTTGGCATAAGCAAAGATCTCCTAAAACTTATAATATAACACTGTCAATTCTTTCTATTCAAAACCTCCCACAAGAAAAATTCCATCATTCTTCATCTTTGTGTTAGAAATTAATCCCTTCTTGACTACAATTGGAAAAAAGTTCTAAAGGTATTTCTTATCCAGTATTTATTTAGGTTTTATTATTGATTGAGGCAGGAAATACTCAAGACTTACTATATCAGCAAACAAATGAAAATATTTGTAGAATTTGTACAAGTGACTGCATCTCTGCCACTGACACAGTGCACAATCATAAAAGAGAAGACATCAATGTATCAAGTGCAATCATAAAGAAAAAATAGAATCCATAAGGCCACAGTAACAACAAAGATGAGACTAGAGTGGACATGGATGTGAACCTGTCTCCAAGGCCAATCATTGTCTACCACATACTTATACATACACACATACACCATCCATTTGAAAATTTTAACTATTAGAGACTTGAAACATAGATTGTAAAAAATAAACCCAATATGGATGCAGTAAGAATTAAAACAACCATCTCTTGTGTTTATTTAATAGAACATGTGTGCTGAAATACTTTTTTTGGTTTAAGAAAAAGATGAGATCTGGTACTATCACCCAGGCTGGAGTGCTGTGGCTCAATCATAGCTCGTTATACAACCCTCCTACCTCAGCCTCCCAAATAATGAGGACTACAGGCATGTGTCACCATGCACTCTTTAAAACATTTTTTTGTAGAGACTAGGTCTCACTATGTTGCCAGGCTGGTCTTGAACACCTGGCCTCATGAAATGCTACCTTCTCAGCCTCCCAATGTGCTAGGATCACAAGTGTACGCCACCATGCCCCAACACATTTTCTTAGTCTTATTAATAATAGCATTAAAAGGAGGAAATACATAAAACAAGCAGGTAAACAAAAGATGACAAGATATATGTTAGAGATATGGTAAGAAATTAAACGATACCATAGATTTTTATAACTTCAATTCAATAGAGTTTCAATACCCTGGGAAAATAAAGTAAGATGCCACAGACTCGGCACCCATAGCTCAATGAGTAGGGCGCCAGCTGGTTCGAGCCTGGCCCGGGCCTGCTAAACAACAATGACAACTACAACCAAAAAATGGCTGGGTATTGGGGTGAGCACCTGTAGTCCCAGCTACTCAGGAGGCTGAGGCAAAAGAATCACTTAAGCTCAAGAGTTGGAGGTTGTTGTGAGCTATGAAGACACGGCATTCTACTAAGGGCGACATAACGAGACTCTTGTCTCAAAAAAAAAAAAAAAAAAAAAGTAAGATGCCATTAGCACTGAAAAGAAGAAATTATTGTTTCTCCAGTTGTCATTAGTTCCTCATTCAGAAGGAACATTAAATATATATGTATGTATATATTCTTAATCTTTTTGCATTTTCTTTAACACATTTATGATAATATAAAAGTAACACATGCTATGATACATTGCACACTAGATTGATTCTGCTCCTGGCTCTGCCACTAGTGAGCTGTGGAACCTGCTGGAAACAATTTGTATCTCCACACGTGGAAGAATCAAGTCAACAGATGGTAGTTTTCTATTTTTTTTATATGTTCACATGTTTAAATACTAAACATTTTGGAGTATTTTAAAGATGATATATTCTGATCTCTTAACATAAGCTACTTCTAAGAAAGTAGAACTAAGTTAGGTATTTTTGAAGGTTAAGTTTCTCAAAGCATTAACATTCTACTGGTAATTTATGGTTTTTGCTAAGATGAATTCATATAAAGATTCCCGTCTCATAAAGTACCAATAAAATTATTGTCTACAGAAAAAATAGAGCTCTCATATAATTATCCATATAATCACATTAAATATATTTTGCTGTGGAAAATTTGCTTAACTATTTTATCAAGTGAAATTAAAAAGTTGGTTCCTTTTACATTCTGAACAACTTAGATTTGTTGCCAAACTTCCCACTTTTAACAAACACTTATCTGGTACCTATCCTGTGAATCAGCTATGGTAATTTTTGAAAAAAAAGCTCTAAGAAGAATATATTGTTTACTATTTTATCAACTATCCTGATTGATAAACAATTTCAAGTAGTTTTGCCTCCTAAAATCTCTCTTTTCCATTGCTAGGAAAAATAGCTCCCTGGTCATTAATTTCTAAGCCAGAAACTTATTCTATAGTTCATACTTTTAGCACTTTAAATCTTTTTTAATCTAGGGAAAGAGGCTATTCCTTTTCTGAGTGAATTTTATAACAGAAATTCTATGAATTTACCTTTTAGTATTTAATACATATTACTTTTATTTTTCTAAATATTCATTAATTATTTAAATAGTGAACAAAAACATTATTAGAATAGATAAGAGAGAACTGGACGTGTTCCACATTGATAGCAATCTGACAGGGGTGGTAGTAATACTATACATCCCCTCATAAACTTAAAGTAGAGAAGGCTAACAATAACTTCTGTCAAATAAGTGGATCTTAAAGTAATAAACTTTGACAGTTTATCTTAGATTACAAAAATCTGGCACATTAAATATTTTCTAACCCATTTCACAAAATCTAGGAAGAAGCTGATCTCTGTGTAGTCAAAACCTCTGCAGAACCTAAAAGTAAGCTACATGCCTATCTACCAAGAACAAAGCACCATTTTAACTGTTTACTCACTTAGCTCCCAGCTTCCAACAAAAGAGAAATATTCTGGATGAGGTTCAAAGTGACATGTCCCTTTTGAATGTCTACTGCATGACAGATACCAGGCAATTTCAAAATATTTTTCTATACTACTTAAGTATATGGGGACAAGGTGGGCTAACAATATCGTGGCCTGACATTTTTTCCACTTAGACTCTAACTCAATGTTATTTTTGTCAAATGCCTAGCTAAACCGATATTTGGCCTCATTTTCCCTGTAGATATTTTCCCTTGTACAATAAAATACAATGCCACAGCAAATGTAATCTTAACTAGTCTCTCAGTTGAAAAACTTCGCAAATATCTAATAACTGCATTTGTCTCATTCCTATACATGTGTCTCAATTAAATTATATTTTATTACTAATTAATTACTTTTCAGATGGATTGAAATTGAAAGTTGATAGCTCTTTCAAAAGAACAAGGACCATTGTACCACATCTCAGCCAAGGGAAAAAAGGCATTTAAACATTTACAATACATGTATTCAAAATCTATTGAATCACATAACCAGAAAGTAAAAATGGACATATTTTCCTATAACAGTGATATCATTTGTAATATATTTTCCAATGAATGAAATCTACTTGTTTAGGGAAGAAAATAATCAGACTCCTTGTTGACCATTATTTTCATAATTTAAAGTTACTTAACAATAATCCTATTTTTTTTTTTTTTCAGAGTCTCACTTTGTCACCCATAGCAGAGTGCCATGGTATCACAGCTCCCAGCAACCACAAACTCACAGGATCAAGCAATTCTCTTGCTTCAGCCACCCATGTAGCTGGAACTACAGGTGCCCACCACACTACCCAGCTATTTTTAGATGTAGGATCTCGCTCTTGCTCAGGCTGGTCTTGAACCTAGCAGCTTAAGCAATCCACCCACTTGGGCCTCCCAGAGTGTTAGGATTACAGGTATGAGACACCTCACCCAGCCCCACTAATCTTACTTAAAAAAAAAAAAAAGCCCCAGTGATAAAGTCCTTTTATTTTTCTTGGTTTATTCTTCCAACAAATTCAGATAGAAGAAAAGTAAACACTATAGCCTCAGAGGTGCTTATTATGTATATCATCTTCCAATTATAAATTGATATATGGATGCATATGTATTCATACTTATACATTCAAATAATATAAATATAGTAAAACCTCCGTAAATTGACCACCAAGGGACTATAACAAACTAGACAACATATGGAAGTGGTCAACATAAAGAAATAGGCCCAGTGTACTGATATTTACATGTGGTACATGTCATGTCTATGAAAATTAGGTCAATTCAAGGAGGTGGTCAATGTAGGATGGTGGTCAACTATGAAGGTTCTACTATATATGTGGGTTGTTTTGCTTTATTTTTTTGCCTCTAAGCAAATATGTTGTTATTATAACAACATATCTAGACCACAATTTAACTCTTTTATTTTACTTTTATAATTATCATATTTTTTATCTATGTATTAATTTGGGGGATGTTTAAATTGTTCTGTCAAATTTTCATTAACAGGACAGCCAAAATGGCCTTTGGCCATTTTTGGTGAAAGTGGTAGCAGAATAAATAAGAATAGATCCTGACTGGTCATATTCAGGATCATTTATAAGGGCAATTCAATCACCCAGAGACTATTCACTTGCTTCCTCAATCAAGATGCCAGCATTCTTTACTGTACTCTTTCCAGTTACTTACTCCATTCTAAGGATAGATTCTAGATAAGATTCTAGTGACATTTTCCAATTAAGCTAATAATACCCTTAATATCATCACACTAGGTTTGCCTAAGCAATGGAAAAATAATGTGTACAGACACACCTCAGAGATACTATGGATTTAGTTCCAGAACACCACGATAAAGTGAATATTGCAATAAAGTAAGCCACATAATATTTCTGGTTTCTCAGTACATATAAAAGTTTTGTTTACACTATATTGTAGTATACCTGGTGTGCATTAGCATAGGTCTAAGGAAACACAATATACCTAATGTACATACATGTGTCTCAAATTGTATTTTATTACTAAAAAGTGCGGATAATCATCTGAGCCTTAGTGATTACTTCACAATCATTTTGCCGTTGAAGGGCCTTGCCTCAATGCTGACAGCTGCTAACTGATATGGGTCAAAACCTCTACAGAACCCCCAAATAAAAACTAATTATGCTAAATAGAAGTTGCTAAAGTTTGAAGTAGCTGTGGCAATTTCTTAAAATAAGACAATAATATTGTTTTGCTACTTGACTCTTCCTTTCAGGAAAGATTTCTCTGAAGTGTACAATGCTGTTTGATAGCACTTGACTCACGGTAGAACTTATTTCAAAATCAGAGTCAACCCCTCAGGCCCTGCTGCTGCTTTATCACCTATGTAATATTCTAAAGCCTTTGTTGTAAGTTTAGCAATGTGCACATCATCACTAGGAGTACATTTCATCCCAAGAAAACACTTTCTTTGCTCCTGCTCCTCCATAACCAGTAATTCCTCATATGCTCAAGTTTTATGAGATTATAACAATTCACTTGCATCTTCAGGCTCTACATGTAATTCGAGTTCTCTTGATACTTTCACAGATCTGCAGTTACTTTCTCCACTGAAGCCTTGAAATGCTCAAAGTAATCCAGGAGAAGTTCTTCCAACCTTCTGTCAATATTGATATCTGGACCTCCTTTCACGAATCATGAATGCTGTTAATGGCATCTGTAAGGGTAAATCCTTTCCAAAAGGTTTTCAATTTACTTTGCCCAGATCAATCAGAGAAACCACCCTATAAATATATACAACTATTATGTAGTATAATAATTAAAAAGAAAAAACAAGGACAACAGATTCCAACCCGGGTGCCAATACTGCCACAACTGGACTGCCATTAGGAGAAGTCGAATTTTGGACAATGTGCTTTTGTGACAGATCCAATATGATAAATTTATAAACTGACATACTTCAATAGAAGTATGAAGTAGAATATTGGGAAATGTATGACTAAAGATCAGAAATCAGATGAGAGCAAGTGAATGTGAACTTGGAGTTGTCACATCCAAAGGGGAGCTAGATTATAAAAACTTACATCATATCCCTGCCCAGGGCCCATCTCTGTGCTACAAACTACATTATGCATTCATTTTTAATCCTTAGAACAACTTAAGACGTACAGTCATTAACCTCACTTTCACACTGAAGAAACCAAATGTAACCAACAGTAAGTAACTGACGTGACTGAGGAACTCAAGTCTGAATTCCATGCCCTTCTTCTTTTCACTATGCTGTACTGCCTCTTCACAGTATCTGAAAACACGGAACAAATGAGATTTCTAAGCAAGTAAACACGGAGAGAAGAATACAGGGCCAAACTGAAGTCTGGACTTACCACTACTGTACAGAGCCATAGAACCTTTGAGCATTGGTATATTCCATAATACTCCTAAAAGCTCTATGAAACCCTCTGATTCTGTGAGAATCAGTCACATGCAAACATTTGGTTTCTATAACAAGCTGCACTCATGGGAATTATCTTTAGGACAAATAAGCAAATATAACAGACCAGTGAATTAATTAAACTTCCCATAGTTGCTAATTTGTTTCTATTTGCATTGCTCAGTTTAGAGTCATTTATACTGCAAATTGTTATCTTTATTACTTACCATAAATTCCCACACTATGGGATGGGCCTCAGCTTTGGCAACTTGGCAATGGCTAACCACATCTGAGAATTTAATGTTTAGAAATCCTTTCTACAGCAACATGCTACTAACTACAGATCCTGCTTCTCAGCCAATTTGGCTGGTCTGGCCTCTGACCTTACTGCTTCCTGGCTTTGCTAACATTCCTCTCTACTACAGAGTTTAATAGGCAAATGAAACAAATGTTGTCCTAAATACATACTTTTAGTCTTTCATAGAAAAATCCCTCCCAGATTTTCATGGACCATTCTTCTAGAAATTCTCTTTTAATCTACTGCTTGTTCTGTTGTGGAGCAGAGGTGGTGAAACAACCCAAGAACACATTTTTTTCATTAGATTTTTTCCTCACATTTCAATTTCTGGATTTCTTCTCTAATGGCATTATGGAAATTTACTACCGAAAGCTCTTTCACATTATCTGAATGACTAATCAACTTAGCCATATGCTTTACAATTTCAATGAAGGGGAAAAATGTAATTGGTTTCTAGGTTGCATCAAATAGTTTTCCTAACCTATCAGTGATAGCACCTCAGCAAGCTGAGGAACCCACAAACAAGGGAAGAGTTTCTTCTGGGTGTGGGTTGATGTTTTCAATTGGATAAAATTTTGTTAAACATAAACATTGACTTATAAGAAGGAAACACACATTTGAGAAAAATCTGTATTGATTCACTTACTGAAATGACCACAATAGGATACAAAGTGGAAAGATTACTCTCTTCCAATATACCTAGTAACTTCTGGGTATCCTGAAAATCAGAGGTCATAACCTGAAAAAAAGAGAAGAAAATGAAATGAAAAGAAGTTCTTAAATAATTTTAATATTAACTCAAGCAGAGAGTTTATATAACATTCAAAATATTTACCAAGCCTAATTTTTATATAACTTAAAGAATACTCATACTGTCAAATATATTAAAATTAGGACTATTCATTTAAATTCAATTTTCTACTATCGTTTCTTATCATCTATTTTATAACAAGTATAAGACAGAAAATTGAAAATATCATCTAAAAAACAAACACCCACTTTATTAGGAAGTGTTATTTCCCTTTTTCAAAGATAAAAAACAAAATTTTCTCCTACATATTTCATAACATAACTCCTCTATCACAATCATATGTTTAAGAATCAAGATAAATTATTTTTCTTCCAAATTACATTTGTACACATCCTCCAGTGCTTTCCATCATTTGTGTTGATTACTCACATTCACACAAACAAAATTATAGCATTGCTCTGGGATGATTCGCTGAAGGTCTCTACCAGTGTGACGCAGAGCACCAGATGTGACCTTCACATGCTAAGAAAAAAGCACATGGGAAAAAATAATTGACAAACTAGATGGACCAAACGTGACCATAACATCTTTATTACTAAGGTGCACATAACTGCACATAAGTGTTATAGGAAAGATGCAGAAACCCAACACCCATATAAATAAATTCAGGCATTAATTTACTAAGTTACCAAGAAAAAAAAATTTGAAGTAGGCCACAAATGATGATTATTATTTATATACTTATAAGGATATATATTTATATATTTATAAGGATATAGTGAATTGTCTTGGATAGGAAATACACACACATACACACAAAGTGGAAGAAAAATGCATACACATTTTAAGATATACACCAGAATCATTTGTTACCTTGCTATTGTATCTTTGTATTTTGTATCTTGTCATTGCAGACATCAAACGTGACTTGCATATTATACGGTTAATAATTTTTTTCCTTTCTTCAACATGTATACATTTTTGGAACCGTGTGTGTATGTGTGTGTGTGTGTGTGTGTGTGTGTGTGTTTAGGAACAGGCAAGCAGTCTGCTTTATCTTCTAACAAAGAAGTATTGCTGAGGATGTTGAAAGACTAAAATGGAAAGGTTGTAAGGAAGGTTGTAGATATCTGGAAGCATCTTAAATACCACAGTTACAAAGAATAAACTTCACTAAACATGGAATGACTAGAAGCAGGGAAAGCACTAACAGATTATCACAACAACATGAGTGTGAAAGAAACAAGACTGGAACTAGGGTAATGATCAAGAAGGACATGAGAAACAAACTATCAAAGAACTTATAACAAGAAGAAATGTCCCAGACTAGATTTAAAACAATAGGACATGTATTACAGAAAATTTCTTAATGAAGATTTTCATTTCATGTGGCTTAGTAAACTAATTAACATGTTCGAGACTTTTCTATTATGATATGAAGAAAACCTTAAGAATTATTAGACAATAAATCAGCTATGGTATTTCTACTATTATAATTCATAGGAACTCATATTTCAGTGCATTACAATTTATAATTCTAAAATACAATGCTGTTCCTAAGTAAAACATCAAAATTTGTACCTTCTAAAAGTATTACGTATTTATCAGCTTAATTTTATATAATTTTGGCAATATATTGGAGAATGAGAAAGGCAAGTAAAGGTTTTAAGGTCTTAGCTTTACTACAGAAATTATCTGGCTCATACGTTATAAGAATTTCAGCTCAGTTTGATGTTCTTATTGAATACAAAGTTCAAAACATTTTTAAAGAGCCAAAAAAATCCTCCCATAGTCATCAACTACATATTAATACTGCAACAAAAAAATAAATCAGCTTCCATTCTGCAACATTTAGTTTGATCAAGAACATCTTCTACATATTACAGGCAGACAGTTTTTCAAGAGTCTCTCATGTATCTGAACATTTTCAAAGTCATTAACAGCTAACTTGTTCCAGACTCTTTTCCAAGTATGTTTGCGTAACAGGCAGAGTTGCAAAGATAGATATGTCTCTTCCTATAGCAGATCTGTTATTCTCCAGAAAATAAAGATGGAGACGTCTCTCTCCCTGGAGCAGGTTTTATATAACATTCCAGAGTAAGAAAGATAATTTCTCTGTCCTAAAAGGAAGATGGGCTGATTTGCGTGTGTAAGACCAGAGTTTCCTATTATCAAGGTTTTATTTATTTATTTATTTATTTACTTTTCAAAATAATCTGAAGATACAAATGATTAGGTCACACTGTTTGCATTTGGTAAGTAAAGTTCAAGTTGGGATTGAGACCTTCACTTAGAGGGTATGCTGTATACCCTTACATTGTGCACAGTATGTGAGAGCTTAACAAACCTCCACTCCTCTTCCCTTTTCCTCCCCATCACCTGAATTTAATTGTTTTTTTTTTTTTTCTCATGTGGGGGTATAGTTTTTTATCTATCGGTTTCATATTAGTATTGCATATATTGGATACTTACTTTTCCATTCTTGTGATACTTCACTAAGAAGAATGTGCTTCAACTCCGTACAGGTAAATACAAAAGATGAAAGTGTCATCTTTTTATGGCTGAATAGAATTCCATGGTATACATACATCACAGTCTATTAATCCATTCATGGGTTGATTCCAAGATTTGACAACTGTGAATTGACCTGCGATGAATATTCTAGTCCAAATGTTCTTATGGCAAAATTATTTTTTCATCTGGGAGATACCTAGTAATGGGACTGTGAGACCAAATGGAAGGTTTACTTTTACATCTTTGGGGATCCTACTTCTCCCCAACGAGGCTATATTAGTTTGCAATCCCACCAGCAATATAAAACTGTTCCTTTCTCTCCACATCCATGCCATCATCTGCAGTTTTGGGACTTCACGACATGAGCTAATCTCACTGGGGTTAGGTAACATCTCAGGGTTCCAACTTTCATTTCCCTGATGTAAGGGACGATGAGCATTTTTCTTTCTTTCTTTCTTTCTTTCTTTCTTTCTTTCTTTCTTTCTTTCGTTTTTTTTTTTTTGGGGGGGGGGATATTCATCTGTCCTCTTCAGAGAAGGTTCTATTCTTATCTCTTGCCCACCTCCAAATGGGATTGTTTGCTCTTTTCTTCTTTATTAGTTTTGAGTTCTCTGTTGATTCTGGTCATCATCCCTTTGTCAGATGTATACCATGCAAATATCTTCTCCCATTCTGAAGGTTATCAGTATGCTTTAGTTGTTGTACCCTTAGCTGAACAAATGGTTTTTGGTTTGACTATGTCCCATTCATTTATTTTTGGTGTTGCTGCAATTGCCAGGGAAGTCTTCATAAATCTTCACCAGGCAAATGTTGTTCAGAGTTTTTCCCCACATTTTCTTCAGAATTTTTATCTTTTATCCAATAAGAGTCAATTTTTGTAAGTAGAGAGAAGGGCAGCGCCAGCTCTCGCCTTCTACACGTGGCTAACCAGTTCTCCCGGCACCATTTATTAAACAGCAATCCTTTTCCCCAGTGTATGCTTTTGTTTGGTTGACAAAAGATCAGATAGGGATATGTGGTTGGGTTCATCTCTAGGTTCCCTATTCTATTCCATAGAACTGTATCTCTATATTTGTGCCAGTACCATGCTGCTTTGATCACTGTCAACATGTGCTATAACCCGAAGTCTGGTAATGTAATATCTCCAAATATGTTTTTATTTCTTAGAATAGCATTGGCTATTTGGGGTTTTTGTCTGATTTCATATGAAACAAAGTACTATTTTTTTCAAGTTCTTCAAAGTATGACATTGGTATATAGATGGGGATTACATTAAATCTGTAGATCACTTTGGATAGTACGGATGCTGCAACAATATTAATTCTTCTCAGCCATGAGCATGGTATGTTCTTCCATTTTTTGCCTTCTGGTATTTCTTTTCTCAGGGTTTGACAGTTCTCTCTGTAAGGGTACTTCACATCCTTTGTTAGGTATTAGGTATATTCCCAGGTATTTTATTTTCTTTGAAGCTACTATGAAGGGTAGCAAGTCTTTGATTTTATTCTCAGCTTGACAGTTATTAAAGTATGTGAATACTACTTATTTGTGGACATTCATTTTATATCCTGAGATGAAACTATATTTCCTGATCACTTCTAGGGGCCTTGTGGTTGAGTCTCTGAGGTTTTCTAAATATAAGATGACATTATAAGCAAAAAGTGAGAGTTTGGCCTTCTCTGTCCCCATTTGAATATCTTTAATATCCTCTCTTGCCTGATTGCATTGGCTAGAATTTCCAGCTTTATGTTGAATAGCAGTGGCCATATTGGACATCTTTATCTGGTTCCATTTCTAAGTGGAAATACTTTCAGTTTTACTCCATTCAGTATGATATTGGCTGTGGGTTTGCTGTAGATGGCCTCTATCAGTTTAAGAAATGTCTCATCTGTGCCTATTTTCGTAAGTGGTCCTGTCAGAAAATGATGCTGAACAGTATTTTGTCTAATACTTTTTGTGTGTGTCTATTGAAAGGATCATATAGTCTTTGTTTTTGCCTCTATTTATGGGAAATTATATTTATGCATTTATATATCTTGATCCATCCTTGCATCTCTGCAGTAAAGCCCACCTGATCATGATGTATAATTTTTTAATATGTAGCTATATTCTATTTGCTAGAATTTTATTGAATATGTTCGCATTGATATTAATTATATTAGTCTATAGTTATCCTCTTTGTTGGGTCCTTTCCTTGTTTTGGTATCAGGGTGATGTTTGCTTCACAGAATGTATTGGGGAAGGTTCCTTCTTTCTTAATGTTTTGGAATAGGTTCTGCAGTATAGATATAAGCTCCTCTTCGAAGGTCTAGTAGAATTCTGGTATGAAACCATCTGGTCCTAGACTTTTCTTTTTTGAAAGTTTTCGTATTGTTGCAATTTCAGGGCCTGATACTGGTCTGTTCAAAATTTCTAATTCTTTTGGGTTGAGTTTGGGGAGGGGTGTGATTGCACATATTGATCCATTTCCTCCACATTTTCAAATTTCTGGGCAAGAGTTTTCTGTAGTAATCAGTGGTGATCTTTTGTATCTCAGTGATATCTGTTACCACTTCCCCTTTTCCATTTCAGATTGAGGTTATTAGAGATCTTACTTTTCTGTTTCTAGTTAATCTGCCCAAGGGTTTGTCAATTTTTTAAAACTTTTTGAAGAACTTTTTGTTTCACTGATCTTCTGAATGGTTCATATATTCTCAATTTCATTTTATTTTGATTTAATTTCAGTCTTTTTTTTTTCTTTTTTCTGTTATGTGTGGGATTGGATTATTCTTCCTTTTCCAGTTCCTTGAGATGCTTCATTAGGTTGTCGATATAAACTCCTTCCGTTTTTTGGATGTGGATATTTAATGTCATAAATTTGCCTCTTAGAACTCCCTTTGCAGTATCCTACAAGTTTTGATAGCATGTGGCTTCATTATCATTTTGTTCAATAAACATAATGATTTCCTTCTTTACCTCCTCCTTGATCTAGCTGTCATTCATCATAAAGTTGTTAAGTTTCCATGAATTTATGTAGGGATAAAGACTTTATTGGAGTTGAGTTCTACTTTTATTCTGTAGTAGTCTGAAAAGATACAAGGTAAAATTTCTCTTCTTTTAAATTTGTTGAGATTTGATCTGTGCCCTAAGAAATGATCAATTTTGGAGAATGGTCATGGGTTTATAAGTAGATCACCTTTGATTTGTGCCCTAAGAAATGATCAATTTTGGAGGATGATCCATGGGTTTACAAGTAGATCACCTACTCAATTTTACTGGGATGGAATGTTCTGCATACTTCTGTTAAGCCAATTTTTTCAAGGTTCTTTTTAAAGCACCACATTGCTCAGCAACAACTACTCTAATTTACCTCTGCACAGGAATTATAATTCTGAAAACAAGCACAATATTGTAATTTCTGCTACTTCTCTCATTGTAATAAAGTTTGTGTTCTCTGACCCTGTAGTCTCAGGGGTCTCCTGCCAAAATCCTGTCTCAGGTTGACATATTTTTAGGCAAGTAGGGTATAATCTCACATCTTGCCAAGTTTCTGACTTCACAGATATAGAATAAGACAACTACTTCATATCTTAATTTCACCAAATAGTGCAACTGAATGCTGAATTTTAAAAAATGACATTTTAAGATTCTTTTGAACTATAAGATCATAAATAAAATCTAGGATGAGAACATAAACAATATTCTGATTTAGCTTTTCAGCATTAAAAAAAATAACATTCTTCAAGATACAGTTTAGGATGCTTGAGACAGAAATATTTATGTTTTTACCTCCTGCAAATGCTTAAGTGTTTACAAAGATAAACTTTTGCCCCTCCCCCACCTTTTTAACAAACTAAAAAAGAATTGTGTCACGAAAAATGGTATATTTTCTTAAAATTAGCAATGTGGAAAAGTTTTTTTAATTTATTTTTATTGTTTGGAATTCATTGAGGGTACAAAGAATTAGGTTATACTGATTGCATTTGTTAGATAAAGTCCCTTTTATAATTCTGTCCCACCCCCAAGAGGCATGCCATACACCGTGACCCCATCCCCCTCCCAACTCCCTTTTCCCTACTTGCTCTTTCTCTACCCTCCCCCCGTATTAACTCATCTACTGCCTTCATGTTAGAATTGAGTACATTGGATTCTTGCTTCTCCATTCTTGTGATGCTTCATTAAGAAGAACGTATTCTACCTCCACCAAGATTAATATAAAAGATGTGAAGTCTCTATCTTTTTTAATGGCTGAATAATATTTCATGGTATACATATACCACAGTTTATTAATCCATTCCTGCATTGCTGGGCATTTAGGCTATTTCCACAGTTTGGAGATTATAAATTGAGCTGTGATAAACAGTTTAGGTGCAAATGTCCTTATGATAAAAGGATCATTTCTCTTCTGGGTAGATGTCTAGTAATGGGATTGCAGGATCAAATAGGAGGTCTAATTTGAATTCTTTGATGGTTCTCCATACTTCCTTCCAAAAAGGCTGTATTAGTTTGCAGTCCCACCAGCTATGTAAAAGTGTTCCCTTCTCTCCACATTGACACCAGTATCTGCAGTTTTGAGAATTCATCAGGTGGGTTATTCACACTGGTGTTAGCTGATATCTCAGGGTGGTTTTGATTTGCATTTCTCTGATGATTAGGGATGAGGATCATTTTATCATGTTTGTTAGCCATTTGTCTGTCTTTTTCAGAGAATGTTCTATTTGTGTCTCTTGCCTGGTGATATATGGCATTGTTGGCTCTTTTTTTTTTTTGATTATTTTGAGTTCTCTATAAATCCTAGCTATCAAGCTTTTTTTCCAATTCATAACATGCAAATGTATTTTCCCATTCTGAAGGTTATCTATTTGCTTTGTTTGTTGTCTCCTTAGCTGTACAGAAGCTTTTCAGTTTAATTAAGTCTCATTTGTTTATTTTTGTTGTTGTTGCAATTGCCATGGAAGTCTTCTTCATAAAATCTTTCCCCAGGCCAATATCCTCAAGTATTTTCCCCATACTTTATTCAAGGATTTTTATAGGTTTATGCCTTAGTATTAAATCTTTTATACATCTTGAATCGATGTGAGAGGTGCAGGTCCAGTTTCAGTCTTTTTTATTTGTGGTTATCCATTTCCACCAACACCATTTATTGAAAAAATATATTTTAAATTCATCTAAAAATACCAGTACATAGAAAGAATTACTCTGAATATCAGATAAGTATCATTCCAACAATGATTTATGAATAATAAATGCAGTAAGCTGAAAGGACAAAAGAATGAAGAATTAATGTCATAAATGCATTTTATGAAAAAGGATCACACTATGCATGTCATTTTTAATTCTTTTAGTAAAAGAAAACTGAAGGTATTACTACACTTCAGATAATTCTCTTTCCAAGAAGTGAAATTACTTTCTAAAGGTTAAGAGAGGCTATCAAAAAAAGTTATGAAAAGACAGTGGAGTTTCAATGACAACTCATTTTGTAATTCAATATTAATTGACTTCCTTCTATGAGAGAGGAGATAACACATTTAACTCCCACTTCCAGCTTCCTTCTAAGTCAATCAAACCCTGAAAAGGTTTTATAGATTCTATATTGTAGCCATAATTTCCATAATCCAAACATAACACATCTACTTTCAACAAAATTTTTCAACAAAATTTCTCTGTTTCTAAAATCCATTTAGTTTATTTTTTATTGGACAAACAAGTGCAATTAGTCTGTTGGGGGGTTTCTGATGGTTTTGTGTGTTTATTTTTCTTTTTTAGAGAAGCCTTCACATTTTTTATTTTTATATTCCTAGAGTTTTTGACCTCATAGTTTAAGAATAACTTCTGTAGGAATAAAAATTTGGTTCACACTCTCTTTTCCTTACAGATTTGCAGTCGCTGTGTCATCACCTTCAAACTGCAGGTCTTCTTAGGGGGGCTTGTTATATGCCACTGGTCATTCACCCATTCCCCATCATTTTATGGGGCAGATTTCATGTCAATGTCACTTCCAAATACCTATAGGTATCATATTTGAAATTCTTTTTTCTTTATTCCAATTTTGCTTTTGGTGACATTCCTGGATTCCAGTGTTATTCCCTCTGAAGTCTCTGCCTATAATGCTTCATTATATTCAGAGTGAATATTATAGAGATAGTAGCAATCAAGCTATTCTCCTCTTTGTAATTTATGTACATTTTTTGTTTTTGTACCTACATGTCTGCCTGAATTATTTATGGGGAATGTCAAAATCAGAGTAAGTTTTATTGACAATTGTTATTTCTCGGTTTTTCCTAAAAATATGACGCTTAGGCCAAACAGAATCAGACCATTTTAAGAAAATTTTCTTCCAGCTTCCTTTCTTGTTTTGTATTTTTTTTTATTTGTTTGTTTTTTTCTACTTGAGATAAGCATCCCCACATGCTGGATGCTTTTATCATCATTCCTATGTAATCTATTTTCACTACCATGTCATTTTAAATTGAAATACAATTTCTCAATCTCTCCCTCTGCAGTACTAATTTGTCTTGCTCTGCCTTCTGTTCCTGTTTCTAATGGACTAATTACTTCTATAATAGTTTTATACCAGTCTTTATTTTGTTGTCTTAGTTATTCAGTAAGTATTATTCTCTTTAAGTGCCATCTTCCAAGTTCTCAGATTCTTTCTGAGTTCTTCTATACAACAAAAATGTACAAGGATATTTTAAAGGGAAAGAGAGACTTGAGATTTCTTACAGATTTACTTATTTTGATCTCTGTGCATGACAATTGTATAGCTTCCTCATGAGTTAAAAATTGGTAGGCATTTCCAATGGTAGTTTTCCCTACCCTTACTAAGATGCAAAAAATTGAAAAAATTTTTCTACTCTTAAAGGGCTTTTCTAAGACATACCCTTGGCTTTTGTTTCCACCCCTCAATCTGCTTCTAAATTAAAAATAAAAGCATTATCTGGATTTAACAAACCACCTTTTGACCCATTCAAATGTCTTAGAGATCCACTTGCAGGGCTTAGAAGACATCACAAACCAGATTTTCACCTTCATCTTCACTTTCTTTCTTGACTGCTATTATTTAAAATTTCTAAATTAAGCCAAGCCCTTTTTTACCTTTATTTCATTACTGATTACTATTAGTATTTTTGTTTGCTTTATTTACTAGGTTTTAAAGAACTGGAGAAGGAAGATTTTGTAAATAATCTTCACTCCATCATATTTACCTGGTTGTCACCACCATTTTTAAATACAGGATGTCCATAAAGTTCATACTTTAAATTACACATGAACTTTATGGACACCCTGTATTTAAAAAATTTTATCATATCTTACTTTTATATTGTACATGTTAAAAAAAAAAAAGGTGTTTTTTAAGATTAGTATATCTGAAAGAGCTTCATTTTATCTTTCTCGTTAATAACATGCAATTATATATACATTATAGATATATATAATTTCTATTAGATTAAATCTAAAATAGTGACTAGCATTAAAATACTCTATAATCTATTTATATTGTGTCTATTCAAATCCTAACTATTCATCTCTACTCTTCAACACAAATATTCTTCAACTCTAAGGCCATTTTCCACGATTGCTATAAACACTGGACTCCTTCATGCCCATGACAACGTCAGCTCCTGTGCTGACATTAAAATCTACTTTTTTCTTTGAAGCTTAAACAGCATATATTTCTTAATCTTTAAAAGTTAATAAATAATGCAGTCTTAAGATATAGGTACATGTAAAGTGCAGTGCTCAGCTACATATTATTATTGTTACTGTAGATATAATAAAAACATATTTGCTCAATTATTTTGTCATGAATTAAAAACTCCAATTAAAACAAAGTAATTTATCATCTATGCCCATAGACTAAGACAGAAATGTTCTCATAATATTTTTCTAAAATGTTTTAAATATTTGTACATTGCACCCTCTTAAAAAAAAAAAAAAACTGCAAAATCCAAACAGTAATTATTTTCTTCTTGAAATTGAGACTCTTAATAATTGTTTCCAGTTAAGTATAATTCTTTCATTTAGTCATACAGCTTTCCTCCCAACCAGAAATCAAAATTTTCCATGCTTGAGTAAAGAAATTCAGATTTTACGTAAATATAGCAAAGATATCTTTGACACCTTTAATAAACAAAGACCGCATTAGACAACACTGTGAGGGTGTTTATGAAAAAGCTCGATGGCATCATCTTATGCTGTCATTCCTAATGTTTCCACACTCAAACACAACAAAGGGAACAATCTGCTAGCTAGAAGAACTTCTTGTTCTGTAAATATTTTGGTTCAAAGAACATTTAAACAATTTAAAACAACCTTCCAACGTGTTCAGTAAAATTAAAGCAGTGTACCAAAAAAATGAAACTTCCCTTGCAATATAATCAATAAGAATTTAGAAAATATTTACCAGAAGCTAAATGCAAACATGTGTATATTCAAAAATACTATTTAAGCATGGATATTAGAAAGGGGGATGGAGCTCTACAGAAGACAGGCACATGATCTACAGACACATGAAAAAATGCTCATCATCTTTACTCATCAGAGAAATGCAAACCAAAACTACTCTGAGATACCATCTAACTCCAGTGAAAGTAGTCCACATCACAAAATCCCAAAACTACAGATGTTGGCGTGGATGTGGAGAAAAGAGAACACTTCTGCACTGCTGGTGGGAATTCAAGCTGGTACGTTCCTTTTGGAAGAAAGTTTGGAGAACACTCAGGGATCTAAATATAGACCTGCCGTTTGATCCTGCAATTCCTCTTCCAGGTGTAATCCAAAGGACCAAAAATCATTTGACAATAAATGTATTTGCACCATATTGTTCATTGCAGCTCAATTCATAATTGCCAAGTCATAGAAGAAGCCCAAGTGCCCATCAACCCATGAATGGATTAATAAATTGTGGTATATGTATACCATGGAATACTATGCAGCATTAAAAAAAAAATGGAGACTTTACCTCTTTTATGTTTACATGGATGGAGCTGGAAAATATTCTTTTTAGTAAAGTATCTCAGGAATGAAAAAAAACATATCCAATATACTCAGTACTACTATGAAACCAATTTATAATCACTCACACTTGCATATGAAAAAATGAAACACAACTATAGCCTAGGATGAAGGAGGCAAGAGGAGAGAGAGGGGAAGGGAGGGAGTGGGTTGATAGAGGAAGGGTTAATAGGGGGACCACACCTATGGAGCACATTGCAAGTACAAGTTGGATCTATCAGGTGTAGAACACAAACGTCTTAATGCTGTAATTGGGTAAATGAGGCGAAAGCTATGTTGATTAGTAGGATGTAAGCACTCCAATTTGTACAAATAATCAACACATCGAATCCCACAATGGCATAAATGTATTTATTATCTATGTACAAATGACTTAATAAAAAAAAAAGAAAGAAAAGAAAAAGAAAGAGAGATGGAATGTCAAAAAGTATTTCAAGAAGAGTTAAAGCTTTACTAAAGCTGGAAGGCTTTGGTTCAAGTCCCGTGAGTCTGAGGTTCGAAATGTGTTTCTGAAAAGTCAGTCCTCCTTTTACAGAACACACTGGCTCGTTCATCTCTGAATCTGAATCTGCCAATTTCTCTCCTACCTCCCATTCAAACACTGGCATTAATAAGGAATAAACAAAGAAGTCACAGAAATGCATTTTCTTTCCACTTTGTAGCTATGCTAACAAGTCTTTCATCCACATAACATTCGGCATTTACTATATTCTTTTTTATTTCTTTGAAGATGTTTTTAAGGATTTTTATTTTTGTTTTTGTTTTGTAGTAAAGAGCTTGGACTCTGAAGTCACAGTCCCTGGATTTGTCTCTACCTCTGGAATATTCTGTGTGGCTTTCAGTAAGTCAACCTGTGGCTCTACTTAACTCATAAGTAAAATGAATATATCATAAAATTAATATGAGGACTAAGTTCCTATCTGAGAGGTAAGGCTTAAGTCTCCTAAGACTACATTATAGAGACACTATCTCTTATAAGGCTTGAAGGGTATCAATCTTGGTAGAGTTCTGAAGTGACTCAAGCGAATTAAGTTGCCAGCCAGCTACATTATATAACTTATAGACCCCCTGATCCACAAATGCTGAACTGATACATCATACCATAGTCTTCTCCCCCTTCACACCCCCGACTTTGTAAACTGCCAACATAGGATGCAGACCTTATTATATCAAAGGAGTCTTGATATTCTCTCAATTTTACATGCTGGGTAGGCAAAATGGGACTATAACCAAACTGCTGCAAGGTTACATTGCTGTTGGATCCCAATCCCTATTGCACCAAGGGAAGGATTCCTGCTTCCCTATTACACAGCTTAAACATCACCTAGCACAGATACTGAAGTCTAATATTCAGCCCTGAAGACCATTTGCAATGATACATAAACAATGGATACTGCATCCCCAAGTTCACACACTTCTTCCAACAATTATTGTTTCAGAAAGTCTTAAGCTAGTGTGTGTGCTATCAGATCATTCATCTTTGTTTTGATACATATCCATAAAATGCTACAACTACCACATAGCACTGTATTAAATGATTATTCAACTCACATCTCATTAAACTTCCACTTTTAGAAGACACTTTAAGATATACCTCCATTATCCCTCAACCTTTAATACTTTACTAAGGCTTTATAATTTACCAGAATCTGTACAGTACAGTTTCAACAATCACCTTATTGAAATTATACCTTATACCTGTGCATAGGCAAGTATCATCATGTTACACATGCACCAAGAGGCCCAGACATAAAAGTTTAAAGAAGCTGCCCAAGATCACACAGCCAGTAACATTAAATGACTAAAGTACAGGGAACATCCCTGTTACTCTGGGTTGTAGTAGCTTGTCTTAAAAGTCACAAGAACCTTACTCTGAGAGGTATGATTTCATCAGTCCCAAGGTCAACTGTGGAGAAAAACCTAATCTGGAGGGAGCCGTATGAGTAATGTCAATCTCAGTTACGGTGCACATAATCCCTCAACTCTGACATTTTTTCTGAAACTGTAATAGAGAAAAATCTAAGAAGTGTCCTTCAATTCAGCTAAGTCTTCAGATTTAATTTTGTAGAAAAGTCAAGTGCTTCTGAACCACTGTGTTCAATACACACTGAGCAGATGGCCACAGTAGAAGGAATTATAGCAGTAACCTTCCCTCAGCAATAGTCTCACTTTGTGCATCTGTCTCTCTCACTGTTAAAATTCACTTTGAAGGCCAAATATTATTCTCATGCAAAACTGGAAATGGAAAATAACAAGCTCTGATCCTAACAAACCTGAGCAGCCATCACAAAGAATTCAAGGCTTCCATTTTATTAAACATCCCAAGCTGGATAGTGTCTACACAAAATGTAAAGCTATACAATACAAATCTGCTCAAATGTATCCTTCTGTTGAATTTTTACTACAGAGTATTACACTATAACTAATAGCCAGTATGTAGTAACCAGGAACTAACTGGCATTGACACAAATCATGTTTGGCAAGCACATTCTGTAGATATTACCCACCTGAAATGACAAAGGATGATATGCTACAAAATTCACTCAGTAATATGATCTCTTTATGTTTATTGGGAATGCATAAACCAGTTGCAAACTGAAAATTGGCAAGTTGACATAAACAAATCCTATGTGTTTTAACTAAAAAACACAAAGTCACAAAGAGTAAAGTATCCTAGCCATTGATGGATTAATATAGGGTTTTACTCATTTGACCAATAAATATTTATTGAGGGCTCTGAGCCAGAAATTAGATTGTATCCTGAAATTATATCAATGAACCAGACAAGTTTTTGCCCCCATGAAACTTATACCATACTGGGAAGATAAAGTTTAGATGTGTGTTTTTCAAATTTCTGTGTGAATAATAACCCCTGAGAATCTTGTTAAAAATGTAGTTTTTATTCTCTTAGATGTCATGTGGGGCCTAAGAATAAATATGTTTAACAAAACTCCAGTTGATGCTAATTATTCCACGAACCATACTTTGAAACAGCAAAGCATTAGTCCTTTTGAATCCACATTCATCAAAAATCCTCCTCACTTTGAGTAGATGTATTTACTAAGGAACAAGGAATTGACAGATAACTGTAATCTTACTGGACCAAAGCTATTGCCTTTCTGTATCATCTACAATAAATTGCCTATATATTTATTGCATGAATCAATATGACAAACAGAACTGAAATTAAAGAACTCATTAATTCAACTGCTTTTCCTTCAAATTCTTGCTAAATTTATAGCACAAGTTAAAGTTTTAATTTTTTCTAGGTAACATAGGGCACCATCTAAAATGTCTGTCTTTGGAATCCATGAGTTCCACATCCAAAGATTTAGGCAATTGAAATAGAATAAAAATAAAAAACAAAATAAAAACACAAATTTAAGAGAATACCCTATAACAATTACTTATATAGTATTTATAGTGTATTAGGTATTCTAAGTAATCTAGAGATGATTTAAAGTATGTTGAGAGGATGTGTGTAAGTTATATATAAATACTATGGCAGAGCATCAATGAATTTTGGTATTGGTGGGACAGTAGAAGGTTTCAGGTAGGTTCTAGAACTCCTGCAGATATCAGGGGACAATTTTACATAGAACTATCATTTTAGCCTCCTTCAATACAAACACTCACTAATAAATTGCATACAAGAAATGTTATACTGTAGTCAAAACAATGACTTGAAATTACTAATTAGCATCTACACCAAGTACTGTTTCAATCACTTTTAGAAATTATTTAAATAGTCTATTAAAGCTTATACATATTTTATTATATATAGCCATGTCCTAATAGTACCTATAGCATTGGTAGCCAATGCATAAATGACAGAGATGCTATTATTATAAATATCCTACAAATGTATCTCTACAAAAATCCTATGTTAGAGAGAAAATTCTAGTTTCTAGTCTTCAGTATTTATTCAAGAATCAATGACTAAGCAGTAACATTCTAGCAACTTTAGGGCTTTACTATAATTGTTCTTTTTACAAGGGAAATACTAAAATGTAAAATTGCACTTTATCAGACAACCAGGCATTTGTCTGATAATCTCATTTAATGGTGTGATTTTGACATTGTCACAAAAGTGACGATTGTGTTCAAAATGTCTGGATAAGGCATAGATTAAAAACAAATTCTCAACAACCTCCGTTTCCACCTAGCTTTTGGAAAATGACAGGAAATAGAGGAAAACTAAAATCAGCTCTCACATGCAGAAGTAGCTGGGTGGAGCTTTCTTTCCCACGTAAACACAAGGAAACTATGCAAGAGACGGGGTTGAAAGCAAATACCACCCCAGTACTTGTTCAACCTGAATATTGCCATCATATTTCTTCAAACTCTAATAAGAAAGTTATCTTTCATTAACGTATTTTCCTCTTGAATGAGAAATATACTTGTGATATTTTATACATAAAACAAAATTTCCATCCCACAACTTTCCATTATGAGTTACATAAGAGAGACCTATTAATTATACACCGGTTAGCCTAATGTCTAAAATATATTAAAGATAAATTACACTTGGAACACTAAAATATGATCGCGTGACTTACTTCACAGTAAGTGCAAACATTTATGTACCTCAGACTATTTTTAGAACAGCACATTTCTAAATAGAGAAAACTATATTCAAATTCAATATAGAATCTTATTATAGATTAGTAAGAAATACATTTTGAAGTGTTGCTTATGGATCCACTTCACTCCCTGCCAGTCCTCTCTGCAGAGCTGATTTCTCCATCAGTCTTTCTCTCTTCCTTCCAGAAAGCTTACCACCAGTGTCATCACTGTTGCTGACTTCAGCTCATCTACTCTCTGCAGTATATGCTATCTTCCCTTCTTTTCCCTCCTCTGTGAACACAATCCTGTGTCCTGGTTAGAAAATCAGTTCAAACTTCTTGGGTATACTTTTTGTTTTAAACTCTTCTCAACTTGCCACATGATTGATGATGCCCAGAGGCTCCCTCTTTATCTCCAGAAATGTAGTTGGCGGGTGTCCAGGTGGAGAGGCCTACCAGGAGCTTGCTGGCTCATCACCCTTAACCACAGATTCTATCTCCCACCATATACACAGCAGTGTGTGAGGGATCAGTGATATACATGGGAAGAGAGATGTAGAGGAGAATAAATTACAAAGAAAAGGAGGATATGCAGAAAAATACCACACCACTGTTAGTACTTCTGGAGATCCAAGAAGTAGAAAAACGGGGACAATTCCTAGAAATAGTAACAATAAACCAGACCTTACCAAACAAAATAGACAACTAGCAAAGGCAATCAATCAAACAGAAAGTTGAACACAAAATAGAGGAAGAAAACTATTATATAATTTCAAGATGTGTATAAGACATGTGGGATCAAAATAGTGACAACATTGGGAGAATAAAGTTCACTACAGACTGTGGAAGATGATTGATCAATCTGTACCCACTGACTCGCATATACTGAGCAGTCATTTGAAGGCACATAGTGCCAATGCAAGAAAGAAAAAGATTTTTTTTTTTTTTAATCTGAGTACACAAGTATTTATTTGAAGGCCTTGAAAATAAGTTTTCACAAAGCCTGATGCCATAGATAATTTTTTCAGACTGTAAGCTCAAATGGGGTATATTTGATTCATTTATTCTAGACCCACCAAAACCCTGGAACCACATTATTTAGCTAAAGCCACTAGAACAACAGAATCTTCTACCTTTTGACATTGTAATGGAGAATTATACTGCATGCAAGAAAACATTTTTCAATAATTTTTTTGAAGTTCACTTATGTTTCAAGTTTCCAGACAAGTAAGAAATGCTGACCAGAACTTTGTGATTTCCTATTACACTGCTGCATTCCCAGGAAGAACCTCCTTATAGCCAGAAAACCACAGAGCCTTACAACATCTGTCTGTTGCAAGAAAGGCAAGATAAATGATAGGCCATTGCAGACTGTGTCCAAGGACCCACTGAACTGGACCATGACACTTATAACATGACCAGTATGAACCTCAAGCTCACTGTAATATCAGTGACTTGGGAGGAACTTACCCACCTTTTTTTGTTCATGGGACATATGCACTAGCATGACTTCTCATCACACTTGTGGGCCCTGAACTCCACCCTTAGCATGTAATGATATTCATTCCTCTCGTGCATTATTCATTTTCACCACCACAAAAACCTCCCACCCTTTTGGTCAAGGAGATGGATTTGAGGCAGTCAGTGACTCCCCATCCTAGCAGATGCATCTCCTAAAGTAAATACTTTCTTCTTTAACAATCCTTTCTCAGTAACCAGCTTTCGGTGGGGAGAGCAACTTGAACCCCCTTGTGGGTTCATTAATACAAATAGTTAAAATGAGATGTACTTCCAAACTCAATTACCTGGGATAACATTAATAAGTATGAAATGAAAAAAAAAAAAGTATGAAATGATATTTCAAAAATATCATGTATCCTATAATTGGAATTAAAAAATCAACAAAACAAAATCATAGTCAACAAAGCCCTAAAACTGTATGTCAATCTAAATAGCAAAGGTTATATATAAAACAGTCATTGAGGTACACCTGGGCGCAGTGAGAGTGGCGAGAGAGACTTCAGGCATCTCTGGCCAGTGGGTTTTGCCCAGAGGCTTCCCTTTGGTGACACAGGAAGCCAGTGAGAGACTTTTGGACCCGACAAGGACAGAACTGATGGAAAACTGTCAAGTGGTAGATGCGTTTGTTCGGTCGGAGGCTGCCTGCAGCTATACCCATAGCAACAGCAAGACTACAAGCAGGAAAAGGCTTTTGGTTTTCTTGGACTTGGGCACTCGATTGAATTGCCTTGGGAGATCTTGGGCCAGTGTGTGCAGACGACTTTGGGCATTGCCTGGGGCCCCAGTCTGAGATGCTGAGCCAGAAAGGAGCTAATATCGTTCAGCTGTGGGCTGACCACACAGCTCCTGTAGGAGAGCTGCCCCTGTGTGCTGCAGCGCGGAGATCAGCCTAGAGATGTTGGGAGAGCAATCTAATGACTGAGTTGCCATAAGGTGGGGACGGAGACACTGGGAAAGTGTGGAGATCCAAGAGTGGCAGATTAACAGCCTTGGCCCTCAGGGGCATAGTGGAAGTCTGGACTTGGCTCACTGGAAAAGCAGGCAGCCATACCAGGAGAGATCCCAGGGATAAGTGCTTTCCTTGGAAAGCTTCTGCTTGGCCAAGGTTCATAGTTTGGAGTGTCTTTTAAGGGTGCTGAGGAAACTTTTGGGCTCTCAGACTGCAGGGTCTGAGAGATCAGCAGAGGCCTCCAGTCTCCATCTTATACAGCTGTAACAACATTGTGATTAACATGCTATGCCTCAGAAGATCACCTGTTGCCCAATATTCATCAAGATATATATATGTTTGGTTATTTGATTTGGGGGTTTTGTTTGTTTTTTTGTTTGTTTCTTAATTTCAACATTTTTCCTTGGCATTTTTTTTTTTCCACTATTCTAGTTTAAATACAATCTTCCATTTTTGCCTTCTTTAACAATTAGAATTTCATTTTTACCAGTGTTGCTTCCCCTATTATTTGTTTCTTTCCCCCCCCAACGTCATCCCATAAGGGTTCTTGCTTGTTTGTTTTGGTTTGACTTACAGTATTTTTGGCTTTCCTCTCTACCTGCTGGAGGTGGGGTACTGTGTCTGATCTGGCTGACGAAGACCTGTTGACTTCAACGCAATCAGCCAACCCAGCACCCCCAGAAGTTGGAGGTCTTCAAGGTTGGGCCATAGTACCCTACTATACACCTATATTACTCCTGTTTCTTTCAGTGCCTTTCTTCTTTTTGTCAATATTTTCTTTTACTCACTCCCTCTTCTTTCTCTTTTTTCTTTCTTTTTCAAATATTTTTTCCCTTCTTGCTTTTCAATTTTCTCATCCTTCTGGTCCCATATCAAAGGAACTCATTAAAACATTAAAGAGCAAGAAGAAGTGAAAGGATAATTAGGGTAAGAAAACAGATACAAGAAACCACTCGTGAAGAAGAATCAGCAGAAAAATCCTGGTAACATGAAATACCAGTCCAGAGTAACCCTTCTATTACGAGGTAGCTACAGCAGAGGACTTCTCCTATAAAGAAATGTTAGAAATGACAGAAGGGGAATTTAAAATACAGATGATGAAAACAATGAAGTAAATTGCTAATAAAGTAAATTGGGCTCTCAGACTGCAGGGTCTGAGAGATCAGCAGAGGCCTCCAGTAAATAACCAAAAGGAAATCCAAAAACAGAATCAAATAAGAGATGAACGATACCAAGAATATAGAAAGGATATAGCAGAGCTGAAGGAACTGAAGTAGTCAATTAAGGAACTTAAGAATGCAATAGAAAATATCAACAACAGATTAAATCATGCAGAAGAAAGAATCTCAGAGGCAGAGGATAAAGCTCTTGAGATAACTCAGATAGTTAAAGAGGCAAAAAAGAAGAGAGAGAAAGCAGAACATTCACTGACACAATTATGGGACTCTATGAAGTGTTCCAACATACGTGTTTTAGATATCCCAGAAGGGGAAGAAGAATGCCCCAGAGGAATGGAAGCCATTCTAGAGAAAATTATAAATGAAAATTTTGCAAATATCACCAAAGATTCTGACATACTCCTTTCAGAGGGATATCAGTCTCCTAGTTGCCTCAATTCAAATAGAGCTTCTCCAAGGCACATTGTGATGAATCTATCTAAAATCAAGACAAAAGTAAAGATTTTGCAAGCTGGAGTAAGCGCCAACTGACCTACAGGGGCAATCCATCAGGGTGGCTGCAGACTTCTCTAATGAAACTTTCAAGCCAGAAGACAATGGTCATCTGTCTTTTATCTACTTAAACAGAACAACTTCCAGCCCAGAATTCTATATCCCACTAAGCTAAGCTTCAAAATCAACAGAGAAATCAAATCTTTTATTGAAATACAAACATTGAGGAAATTTGCCACAACAAGACCAGCTTTACAGGAAATATTTCAACCTGCTATACACTGACCATCACAATGGACCTTCAACAAAGTACAGAATCTAGTTTCCACAATGATGCAAAAGACAAAACTAAGCAATGGACTTTCACAAAATAAGTTGAATAGAACACTACCATACTTATCAATTATCTCAA
>CAUYPK010092903.1:0-18066 GCA_963574355.1 Loris lydekkerianus | reverse complement strand
TATTTTTATCTATAATAAAAAAAAAAAAAAAAAAAAAAAAAAAAAAAAAATTATAAAAAAAATATATAAAGAAAAAAAACAAAAGCAAGTACCTGATCTTCACCCCACAAATTATGTGTTATAAAATATGGGTGGGGGGATGTTTTTTTTGTGTGTGGTTAATGTGTTGGGCCAAATATTTGGTGCATTTTTTTATATTAAAAAAAAAAAAAAAAAAAAAAAAAAAAAAAAAATATATATATATATATATATATAAAGAAAAAAAAGAAATGCAAGTACCTGAGCTTCACCCCACATAGATTGGATTAGAAACTCTGGGTGTGGGGCTCAGCCCCCTGTGTTCACAGCCCTCTGGGTGGTCCTGATGCACCTAAAGCTTGGCACCCATTGATCTGTGGCTGAAACTCCTCAGTGTCCCTCCACAGCACCCTCCTCAGTCCAAAGGCAAGATGACTAGGTCACCAGGCTACCAATTAGAGGTCTCTCTGTAGCAGGCTGGAGGCGGCTATCCTCATCCTATTTTTATTAATGACTTGGATGTGGGTACAGATGGCACATTGAGCTCATTAACAGATGACAAAGAGCTGGATGGGGTAGAAGAGATGTTGAATGATGACATCAGGACCCAAACACACAAAGTGACTGTCCAAATCTATCAAGATGAAATTTAATAGGGTATAGAATTAGATTCAGCTTCGAGTGGCAGAAAACCTAAAATAGCACTGGCCTATTAAGATAGAAATTTATCTTTTATTCACATAAATGAGCTCTGGAAGTATCAGGCCAGAGTGATTGTGCTGGCTCTGCTCTGAGGGGCTCTGAGGACTCAGCCCCATCAAGCTCAGCACTCCACCATCCCTGGGGCACTGCCTCATCCTCAAATTGAGGATGGAGACATCTATGTATCAGAGAGCAAAATAGAGGAAAGTAGGGAAAGAAACCCATTCTTGCTGTCTTTTAAGGATTCTGCATGTTACAGCCTCAAGCCTATGCTTACAACCTATTGGCACAGCTGCAATGGAAGCTAAGAATTGTAGCCTTTATTTTCCTAAGCAGCTCTTCTGAAAATGCTATTACAATGACAAAAGAGAGAACAAATACTGGCTACCATGAGCAGTCTTTGCCAACCAAAGCAAAAATAAAGCCTTCTTATAAAGCCCTACAATGCAAACACCCTTTGAAGTTTTGATAAGGAATAATGACCAAGGAAGTAGCCCTCTCTTGTCTCCCTTTCAAAGGCAGAAAACCCAAGCTGTACTGGCTTAAGTGAAGGGAGGGTGTGGGATATATAACTGACATTTCCAGAAACAGTACTAGCTTCAGGAATGTTTCAAGTCATGTCAAAATTCAACTCTCTTCCTAACTCCTCCTATCACAGCCTTCTATGTTGTGCCACATGTGGTGGCACGATATCCCCTGGCAGGCCCAGACTCCCACTTTCTGGATGTGTAGCTAGAACAGGGAGAATTCAAGCTTGCACCTCCCTATCCTCACCTCCACCTGCCTCTCAGGTCAGCTTCCTCTAGCAAGATGGTTCTCAACCCTGTCTACTCATTTTAAACTTCTTGATGCCCAGACCTTTCCTTCCCCATATCCAGTTTTGTTGTTTCATGGTGAGGCACTGGCATTTTAAACGTTCCCAGGTGGTTCTCCTGAGTATCCTGAGTAGAGAACACCTGCTCTAGTGAGGCATGAGACAGCAAAGATCATCTGTCTCCTCCATCAGCTCCTGCTTCACTGTAGGTCCCTCATAACACTGCTGGTCACCACCAGGCCCCCTGCACCTGCATTCTCATCATGAGACCTAGATGTTCTTTACCAAACCTGAGTGAGAGGAAGCCCAGAAAGCACCCTTGACTGCCCTGTCCATCCATCTCCCCAAGACCTCTACAGGTGGCTGTCAACGTTGATGGTCTTTTACTGAAGGAATGGGGGAATTTTAAAAGGAAAACACCGATAAGAAAAAAAAAATGTTAAGTTTTAGGAAACGTATGTGCTCATATACCATAATGGAAATCAAGGACCAAGACTTGATGAATGTCAACAATTAAATGCTCCATAGCAAGGACTAGCTGATCAAAGAAATATGAAAGGTCAGCCACAGGTCACAGGAAACCCACAAGAGCATAAACTCCTAGAAGCTGGAAATTATCAGAAGCTAACCAGCTTGCTTGTTCACCTCTTGTCTAGTAACACTCACCTGTTATTATCCTCTCTGGTGACTTTTTTCAATAAAATGTGAAATACACAGAACAATAACTACAATGCTCTAAATTTTACATGAAGCTCAAGTTACTTTTTTTTTTAGATGTTATGAGTAAATATTCATATTTCTCTACAATAAAACCAAGGCTTATAAAAGGATAGCAGTCTATGAACTTCTCAAAGGATAGGGATCCTCAGATTCTACCAGTATTAAGTAGAAGGCCTGTGGTTCCCAAATTATGTGCTGTGGTTCCCTGGGTCGCCATAGTGAATTACATGAGCACTAGAGGAGGTTTGTAATGTGGGAGTGAAACAAAGTGACATTTGTCAGGCATTGTACAAACTCTATCATTAAGTTACATGAATTTTAATAACCTGAAATATTATATATATTTTATTCTGGGATCCATAAATAAATTGACAAGTGAATATAATGGTGAACTGAGAAAATTTGAGAACCTCTGACCCCAGCGGACCTCCCACTTGCCATCATCGCTGCTGTCAGCCTAAAAATATGAAACCTCAAGAATATAAATATTTCTTCCTTTTTACAGCTCTAAGGGAATTGTTCCTGTTCAGAAGTTATAAACAATCTATGGATTAGGTTAAATTAGAATTTACGACAGAAATAATCTAAATAGCATATTAAAATATATCATTTCAAATCCATGGCATATAAAGAGAAAATGAAGTTATATTCAGAACATTTTTAAGTTTTATGTTCTTTACTTTCAGCCAAGCACTTCAAGGTGGGTATTTTAAAATCAAGTAAGCAAATAAAACCATGAGGTTAAAATTATAGGCTATATCCTATATATGTCAATTAAATTTGTTCAATTTCATAGCCAAAAAGCAAATTTCTAATTCTAGTTTTCTATCTGGATGTGTCAGGGTAGTCTTGGCTATGTTCCAGTAACTCCCCAAAAGGCAAACTCTAAAATATCAGTGAGTTAACTTGAAAACGTTTTGTTTCTCAATTATCTAAAATCTAATGTGGTTTGGACATCTTTATTCCACTGGGTAGCTATGTCAACTAAAAACACCGAACCTCCAAGATCCCCATTCAGGAAAAGAAAGAGATTCAGGAATCATTACTAGCTCTTTATTGCACTAGCCCATGAGTAACACAAGTTACTCTCACTCACAGTCCATTGGCCAGAACCACATGGCTATGACCTCTCGGCAAAGCACGCTGGGAAATGCAGGAGAGCCCTTGGAGATTTGGTAAGCACAACCTACTGGGTTATGTGACATCAAATGAGGTTATGAATTTAATAATTCACTCATTCGTCAAAACGTATTTATTAAGAACCTACTATGTGTCAGGTGTTGTGCTTACATTCTAGCAGGGAGTGATAGACAATGAATGAGATAATAAATAAACAAGAAGACAATCCCAGATGATGGTATACACTTAATTAAATCATCCAACATTAAATCATCCAACTCTTCTATAGAGACATTTATCTAGTCTTGGATTCTATGTATTATAGCTACCGATGAGTTAACAGCGAGACTATTTTCTATTAACCTTACCACCTCCCCTTTCATCATTGGAACTCAATATTGGGATTTCTGTCAAATTATATTGATAACATGAAAAAGATTTTTTAAATATGTTAAATTAAAATGTAAAAATTCTGGTTAAAAGTGGTATGTACATGATAATCCTATCCTGAGAAGTAGGCTCAATAAGACAATAGGGAAGTTGGTGCATTACTGTGCTAGATGATGAGATTATATATAATTTTCCTCTTTTTTTCACTTATAGCAACTTATATATTTTCTATTTTAAGAAATAGAAAAGAAACAAATCAATGTTTGCAAGAAATCTTGGTTGTTAATATAATAATGAAAGTAAAAGATTCTATGTGGGTTAAAAGGCTAAATAATTCATAGCTTATATAAATTAACCTAGGAGAACAAAGGTACAACTTTTTTTAGTTTGCTGTTGGGAAAGTCAAGAAGGCAGCCAAATTTGGAATGTATGGGGGTGTTCTCAGAGTTAGGGTTATTTTTCTCTGGTAGGATAGGAAAGGAAGGTTTTCTTGGAAGAGAGAAAATGGGAGAGAGAAAGATAATAGTGTCATGCTCTTTGAAGAGGGAATATGGCTGATCTTCTGGAATAAATCTGAGAGGCTTTTCTGCCTTTAAATGCATACTATATAAAATCATCTGCCCTGAGGGAAGAAGTGTACCTGCTACCTGGGAACAATGCATTGCAGGATAAAATCTAAAGATGTTGGAAATTGGCATCCTCTGTACTTTCCAGGAGAATTGGGGAGACCATTGGTTTGGGCTCAAGCAACAAGCATCAGAAAGTATAGATGGATAAATCCAGAGTTAATAGTGATGGAAATACACATAGCAAGATAACAGGTTGCATGGAGATTCTTCTGGGCATTAGAACAATAACTACAGTAATAATGATGATGATGCAAAATTATGGAATCTTAATGGAATACCAGGAAATGTGCTACATGCATTATTTGCAATGTCTTAATATATTGTGTACAGATTCCATCATATCTATGTTATACAATGTATGCTATTGTTTTAATATCTTGACCTATTCTGTGTAGCATACTCACAAGGAGGGTCAGAAGAGGAAGAAGGACACTTCAAAGTTCAGGCAGGTAACAATTTCTGGTACAAAAACAAAGGGCCTAGGAAGCACAGTGGAAAGCCCATTTGGCAAGTGATATAGAGGTTATATTAATAATAGATATATAAAGGGAGTTAGTATTTCTGGATGGGAAAAAGTTTTGGATAGGAAAGAATTCCTTTTCTCACTCAGGAGTTCTCCACTAAATGCTGAATGAAGACTGAAGAATTAGAATTATAGAAGAAGACAAGCAGGGAATGATCTAGAATGTGGCAAGTTATCCTTCCAGTATTTGCTGCTTTTCACTAAGCACTTATTCTATTCCATTCTATTTTGGGGGCATGATTTGGGGATAATGAGAACATCTGCTTTAAGCCAAAAGTGAGGTCCAAGAAGTATTATATCTTGAATGTCCATCTCTCAAACCATAGACAAAAAAAATACATTTGAAAGGAAAGCCAAAAAGCTGCCCAGAGCCAACACATTAATATTTCTACAGCAAAAAAGAAAATATAATCATCACACTATCTGGGAAACATAAAATCAAAAACAGCCTCACGTTAGTTCAGGCTTGTGAGTATTTTGTAAAGTAGTCATCCACACCTAAAAACCTATGTGCTTCATCCACATTTTAAGATTTTCTTTTTTAAGAAAAAAATGTTTTAAAAGGTTTTAAACTTTAAATTGAGGATTTAGGAACTATAATTAAAGAATTGTAATGGGGATTTACAGTTAAAATTTTTACAATGTGCATGTTCTTTTTCAGTAAAAATACTAATGATTTATAAACAAAGTTTATAAAACTAAAGAACAAATAAAACCCTAGTTTTTGTTGATCTCATAGCCAAAGCCTCTAATTATCTTTTATGTAGATTATAAACTAACAAGCATCAGTCCTTTAATTTAAATTCTTTCTTCCACTTGTTTTGTAGACAACACAGTGTTGGTTTGCGTGTTTTTCCTTCCTGTTTCTCCTGTGACGCTCACACTTCACTGGCAGATATAGAATCGTGGTCCAGACCTGCCTGGTGCCTAATTTGCTGTCCTCACTTGTAATATGATCTACACTCACAGTTACTCTCTTACCTCTGTCCCTGAACTGCAGCAAGATATTTTATGGACTTTTTTGCAAGCTTTATATAACCAGAAATTGAGCTTCGTCTTTAGACCTGCAACATTTTGCTGGACACCCCATTCCTTGATTCCCTTAGGTCTCACCAATAGCCATATTCTGAGTCTGAGATAGAAATGTTTCTGAAATGTTTCCATCCCACTCTTCCATTTTTGTCAAAAATAATGTTTTTCTCTCCAAATCTCAATTTACTTCTCATGTGATTTCTCTAATTTGGTCAAGGCTCATTCATGGAATCACCACCATGTAGGGACTGGATATGTTAAAGTAAGAGTCTCCCTCAGGAGTGAGAAATCTGCAGCCTTAAGGCCACATGGAGGCTTTTAGGTCCATAACTGTGGCATTTTGATTGAATCCAAATTTTACAGAACAAATCCTTCTATTTCTGGTCAACTTTTATATTTTATTTTTTAAATGAACACATTTGGGGCAGAGCAAGATGGCAGACTAGAAACATCTCCTTACTAGCTTCACTGCAGTGAAGCAAGGGAAAGAAAACTCCAGTTGCCTCTGGCTGGGGTAACCCACCCAGGGACATCACTCTGGGGGCACGGTGAAGCAGTGGTAGACTCTAGGAGCCAGCAAGGAGGTTTGAAGCTGAGAAGAACCAGCACAGATGGTGAGTGCTTGGGAACGGGCAGGGGCCAGCCAGCCTGCCCACCCATGGAGGACCGGGGACAGAAAAGGACTGTCTTGCAGTTTGTTTGTTTGTTTTATTTTGGGCTAAACTGCTCACTGGAGCTGCCTTGGAAGGTTTAAACAAGTGAATGGACTTAAACAGCTTCCAACAGCCAGGATTGAATACTGAGCGGGATCAATCTCCCATTGGCTTGGCTGTACCTTTTTAAGTATATATAATTGAGGTTTCTTGAATGTGGCTTTATTTGATTACAGCTAAATTAATGGCATTTTCCAACATGAAAAGGTTTCCCACCACTGTCCTCAACCTTGCCCTATGTGTGCCTCCCATTGTTCTGTGGGCTTGAGGAAGCCACAGAAGCCATCTGAGACCTGCTGTGGGGGGGGGGAAGGAGGTTGTCCTGAGCATCCTCTCAACTGAACAACCATCTCTGAACTTGTCTACTCCAGGCCTGTGGGAGTTTACAGAGGGGGATCTCACCAACAATTTTCCATTGAGTTTCAATGGGGAAAAAGGTTCAACTTCCCAATTGAAACAAGTTTAGGGATGTAAGGGATAGCAACAAATAACAAAACATATTTCTGGAAGTCCATGCTCTTCTGGACAAAACCAAAGGAGAAGTATGGCATGAGCAACCTGCTAAGGCTTTGGCTTCCTCAAGGACAAATGGTTTCCAGGAGGCCATTTACGTGGAAAATCATGTGATACTTAAGAGTTTTAGCTCTTTCTTGTGGTCTTTATGGCTGTATACTGGTCTAGCATGGCCTTCGCTGTTCCACATGGCCTCTGGGTTACCTGCCTTCATAATAATCTTCTTTTATGACAATGGCCAGGCTTTCTAAAACTACTACTCATGTTTTTTCCCTTAGAAGAAATCTTTTTCTATCCATGCTGAGGTACTTTGCAGAAAGCAGCATTAGAGTCTGAGAAGGACAAAAAGGGCATCTGCAGGGGGGGTGACCAGGGCAGCTGTCAGAGGGGTTTTGGAGCCCAAGCAGGGTGGGGAGGAGGGTAAGGGCTAGAGGGCTGGTGAGATAAGATGTCCTTGCTGGGGAGGAGTTAGCAGAGGTGATAAGAGATTGGCTACATACAATACGGAGATTAGGCAAATAAATAAGGATAAAGGAACTAGGGTGGATATCACAGTGACCTTCTGGTTTTTTGATAGATAGAAGATAGGTAGATGACAGAGATGTTTAGACATAGAGATAAATATATATGGAGTGTGTGTGTGTGTGTGTGTGTGTGTGTGTGTGTGTGTATTGTCCAGCTCTGTCTACTGAAAGGGCCTAGGAATCATGAGCTCATCATGATGAACACAGCTCAACAACAATGAGTACATCTAGCATCTAGATCTTGTTCTTAAATACCATTCTCTCCAAAAAATAAATCAAGGTTTCTCCCAGAAATGGTTGATTCCAAGGCTGGAGGAGGGGAAGTGTAGGGTTATCTAGAGTGTCTTATTAATCCAGAAATCAGGGAAATGCTCCAAGAATGGAAGGCTACAGGAATCTGATTCAGAAATCTGAATCAATTTGAGCATTAAAATAAATAATGATGATGTATTATAACTCACTGAGTGATATAGGAAGTCATGAGTCCATATGGATATAAATAAATTCAAAATTTGATGAGGAATAGCTATTTACATAGTTTCAAAGTACCTCCACACAAATACTGGATAGTGATGAACTACTACCTATGGCAAAAGAGTGACTTTATAGTGGAGAAACCAGGCTGGATGTCACCTCAAGCCAGGTAATCAAGGAAGCAGCACAGTAAATGGCACAAAATCGTGTGCTACCTGATGGGATGCAATGAGAAAAACACAGCAACACTTCTGTAATAATAAAACAACTGTCCATTTTCTTCAAAAGTATCAAGGGCATGGAAGTTAAGGAAAGACTATAGAAGTGTTCCAGATGGAAGGAGGCAAAAAAGATGACTAAATGCAATGCTTGATTCAAAACCGGAATTTTTGTTTGTTTTTACTATAAAGGACAATTGGCAAAATTTAAATGGATCTGAGGATTAGATGATGGAAATTTATCAGTATTGTTCCTGCCTTGGGTGGATGTGCGTATTATGCAGAATGTTCTTGTTTATAGAAAGCGAATATAGAAGTCCTCAGCAGTGATGAGCAGTAGGTTGGCAATTTACCCTCAGTTGGCTATGGGTACTCTTTTTTAAGAGTTTTTTCTGTAGTTGCAACTTTTCAGTCAATTGCTTCAAAATAAATTTTGTATTAAAAAGAAATAAGTTACCAAAGTTGCAGGCACTGGCATGGATGTGAAGAGAAGGGAATACTTTTATACCGTTGGAGGACTGCAAACTAACACAGCCTCTTTGGAAGGAAGTATTGAGAATCTTCAAAGAACTCAATTCAGACCCCCTATTTGATCCTGCCATCTCACTACCAGGAATCTACCCAGAAGAAAAAAGAAAAAAACAAACAAACATTTTATTATAAGGACATTTGCCCTACATTGTTTATCTCAGCTCAATTTACAATTGCCAAGATGTGGAAACAACCTAAATGCCCACAAACCCAGGAATGGATTAACAAACTGTAGTATATGTATACCATGGGATACTATTCAGCCATTAAAGAGATGAAGACTTTACTTTTTTTATGCTTATTACCTGGATGGAGTCGAAACATATTCTTTTTAGTAAAGTATCACAAGAATGGAAAAGCGAGTATAAAATGTACTCAATACTAATATAAAGCCACACACACCCACATAAGAGAAAAACACAGTTCAATTCAAGTTGGGGGAAGGGGAAATGAAGGAGAGGGGAGAGGGAGGGGGATTGGCATGCTCCCACTTAATGGTCACAATGTAAGGGTATATGGCACACCTCCTGGGTACAGGACACAACTATAAGAGGGACTCTACCTAACAACTGCAAATATTGTAACCTAGTTCTTTGTACCCTCACATTAACCTGAAATTAAAAAATAAATAAATAGAAGCTAAACTACCATCAACTGAGGATGTCTCTGCTGCTCAGCACCTAAAGGACCTAACACAATCAAGGTTGAGATCTTTCCCTTGATTGCTACTCCCAAGATCTTTTTATAATTTTTTAATTTTTTTTTTTAAGACAGAATCTCACTCTGTGCCCTTGGTAGAGTGCCATGGCATCATCATAGCTCACAGCAGCCTCAAACTTTTGGGCAGGAGCAATCCTCTTCCCTCAGCCTCCTGAGTAGCTGGGACTATAAGCACTCACCTGCAACTGCCCAGCTAGTTTTTCTATTTTTAGTAGTGATGTGGTCTTGCTCTACCTCAGGCTGGTCTCAAACTCCTGAGCCCAAACAATTTGCCCACCTCAGCCTTCCAGAGTGCTAGGCATAAGCCAACACACGTGCCCTACTTCCAAAATCTTTAATAATTTTGTTCATTCATCTCTTAACTATTATTCCATATCTATTATTCCTTCACAAAATATGATTGATGATCTATCTTTAGTTTAGGACTGTAAAAACAAACAAGCAAACAAAATGATTTACAAAGACTGGGGCTGGGTATAGTGGCTCACGCCTATAATCCTAACACTCCGGGAGGCCAAGACAGGTGGATCACCTTAGCTCAGGAGTTTAAGGCTAGCCTGAGCAAAAGTGAGCCCCATCTCTACTAAAAATAGAAAAACTAGCCAGGCATTGTGGATAAGTATTTGCAGCTGCTGTGAGCTATGATGCCATCGCACTCTACCCAAGGTGACCGAGTAAGACTCGGGGTAAGACTTGGGGTAAGCCTGATACTTTGATCTTGTTTTTGCCCTTTCTTGAATATCTTTACTGTCATATATTTTTTATTTAGAATTGTAGCTGTGCAGCAATAAACAAGACCATCCTCTTTGACCTGGTAATTCCACCCCTGGGAATTTTGCCCCAGAAAATAACACAGAAGATGACAAAACAAATGCAAAAGATCTTCATGATCACATTGCTCATGTAATTCCATGGTTTTGCCCATATTAGTTACAGTGTAACCCTACAAGAAATAAAGCAGTTCTATTACTAACTCATCACAAAGGCAAACAACCCCAGAAGATGATGAACATATTTTCTCATTTCCTGTCTGGATGCTGTAAAAGGCAACTGTTGTTTTGGTCTGGTCAACATCCATTCCCCTTTCTTCTGATAGCAAAACCTTGGGTTTGTTTTGAGCAATTACTCCTCAGCCATTGTACACAGAGTTGATATGACTGTGTGAGAGCCCTGCGCTCACCCTCCAAGCCCAATTATACCAGCGACTGAAGCTAATTTATCCTGGGGGCCCAATGCTAGAGACTACCCATTAGTTCCTCCTCCCTGGATCTCTGGATCCTCTCTGTGTCTTCCCTCTCTAAGTCTAGTTCATGAATTTATTTTTATGTCTTATGACCTACCCATGTCTTTCCCATGCTTAAGTTATCTATAGTTGGTTTCTGCTGTTTGAAACCATGAAACCCTTACTGTCTATCTAGAGTCTTCCATGTATGGGTTTTTGAGAATTTCTTTATTCTGTGTGCTCCCTGATTCTTTGTCTTTAAAAAAAAAAAAAAAAAAACAATTTCCTCTCCTTTTCTTCCAGAATAACTTCTCCTTCTTGCAATGCCAATGGAGTTATTAGTATCTCCTACCTGAGAGAGGCAGCAGCAGGTCCTCACCAGGCTTTGAAACATCAGCTCTTCAGAGTCTTATGGGAGAATTTACACTAGAAAAACAAACTTTTCTCATGACATACCTAATTTTGCTGGGGAAAAGAAAAAGAAAGAAAAACCTTTCTCTTCCAAGTATCAACGAGCTCTCAGGGCAATATTTTGAAGTATTGTTATACTAACAGAGTTCTCTTCGTTCTCTCTATAAAACATCTTCTCTCAGTTTCTCTCACCTTTTCTCCTCCATGAGAGGGACCCACTTCCAACTCTCTTTAGAAGTGCTCTAAACTTTCTCTTTGAAAAGAAATCTATCTTCTCTCACAAAAGGTGAAGAGAGAAAGAAAATATGGATTTGAAGGTAAAAGAAAATCCTTGCCACATTTATAAGAGAGCAAATTAGAAATAATTTAAGTGTCCAAGAGGTTGGTACAAGAACACCTACTTACTCAACAAAGCCATTAAAAATAAGTACACTATATACCAGATAATTATTATACCATAACCAAACAGAACCCCAATATATGCCAAATAGAACATCTTGCTGTCATATTCAGAGTTTTTCAAGAGGAAATGTATATGAGATGAAGCACAAAAACTGTGCCATAAGCAAAAATGTCTGCCTCAGCATACTATGAAAAACTAAGAACTGCTTTACAAGAAACTCTTCCCCATAGAAGAAAGGGGCTTCTGACAGAGCTAATAAAATCCATGAGCAAGCACATTCTTAGCTAAACCCTTGTAGCTTTTGTTTTTATCTGTTTGGCTCACTCTGTCCCCACTTTTTCTAGGGAAAAAAGCCATAAAAAGGTAATTGATCAGGGCTTGAGTCTTTCACAGAACCTTTTCCTGCCTGTAGTGACAGGTCTAGGGGTGGGCATGTGACTCAACTAGTGAGATTTTTCTGCTGAGGCTGAATCCTGTTCCCTCTTTGACTTTGACCTATACTCTGGAGACCTCAGCTTGGTCAGCAGTCACCCCACCTTAGGGCAAACCCAGAGATGATGATAAGAGATAAGCCAACCTGAGAACACAGGATCAGCCCCAAGTGCCTGGAGCTGCCCTCAGCCTTGCAGTCAGTCTCTTTTTTTTCTTAAGCTGGATGAGTTGAGTTTCTGTCACAGCCACCTGCTGATATCATCATCCACCTAAACAAATGGTGGCCAAGTACATTGCTGGAACTGCTATCATTTCCACGGTGTTTTGCATGATTTTTGGTAGCCAGTAAGCCTGATCTTGGTGGGGTCTAAAGTGACTCAGTGTCTCACAACTAAGACAAGGCTAAGTAAAAGTCCAAGGAGCTATGGGGGCCACACTGAGACATTTTCTTGAAAATTAATCCTCTTTTCTTTCCTTGGGCCATGCAAAGCCACACTGTCTTCAGTCTTGCCTACACAAATGACCTTCATACAATCATACGGAAATCATCTATCATGTTTAAAAAGTAATTCACTAAAGGAAAAGGCCTCAAAATTAATAGGTGTCAAATCTCCAGGACAGCTGTCACATTGCTTTTACCTAGTTTGAATTTGCATTTTGTACAGCAGAGGTGACAGTTAAATGGCCCTCATGGATGCAGAAGCGGAGGCAGACAAAGCAGTGAGGAAATTAGGCTGCTAATTTGGAAAAAGAATAAAAGGGACTTTTGCCAGCTCCAAACTTTGAAACATGAGTTCAGGCCAAGTTTACTTAAGGACGGTCATGTTGGCTTGGTGCCTGTGGCTCAAGCGGCTAAGGCGTCAGCCACATATTCTTGAGCTGGTGGGTTCAAATCCAGCCTGGGCCCGCTAAACAACAATGATGGCTGCAACCAAAAAATAGCCAGGCATTGTGGCAGGTGCCTGTAGTCCCAGCTACTTGGGAGGTGGAGGCAGGAGAATCACTTGAGCCCAGGAGTTGGAGGTTGCTGTGAGCTGTGATGCCACTGTACTCTACCCCGGGTGACAGCTTGAGGCTCTGTCTCAAAAAAAAAAAAAAAAAAAGGTCATGTTTAAGATATATAAAGATAATAAATATTCACTGTATGTTTTAAGTTGCATCTATCAGAAATTATTTAATTCAAATTTGCTGCTAACATTTATAACAGGCACCAAGCAATTGTGACAACCGTCTGGAATACCATGGGTTAAACTAAGATTTTATATTATCTGAACACAAGATTTAACACAAAGTGAAAAAAGGTGGGGGGAGAAAAACCCCAAAGAGTTCAATTACAAATGAGTAACAACAGATAAGCTTTATGAATTATCACTAGCTCTGATAACACTTCTATTTTATGACTTTCTAAAACTTTCAACAATGTATTTCATAAACATATTTATATATGCACATGGGTGTGTCTGTGTGGTGTGTGTGTGTGTATGTGTAGAGAGAGAGAATGTCAATTTTATGTGTCAACTTGACCCAACTGTGGTGTTCAGTCGTTTGGTAAAACATCAGTTCAGATATTTCCATGAAGGGATTTTTCTTTTTTTAGAAATTATTAAATTTTAAACCAGTAGATTTGAACAAAGCAGAGTAGCCACCATAATGTGGGTGGGTCTTACCTAATCAGTTTACGGGCCTTAAGAATAAAGCCTGAGGTCCCTCAAGCAGGAAGGAATAGCCTGCAGACTCAAGGCGCAGCATCACCTCTTACTGGAAAGTGAAGCCTGCTGCCCTGCCTACCATATTTTGGACTTGCCAGACCCCATCATTGTGTGAACAACTCCTTAAAATACCCAGCCCCAAGCCCTTGCCTAGCTCTCTGTATATCCCATTGGTTTGTTTTCTGTGGAGAATGCAAATAACAGATAAATACATATATATAAGTGTGTATGTGTATGTCAACCACGAATTTATATTTCAAACGAGTAAAGTCAGGCTCTGGAATAAAATAATTTGACAGACTTCTATATCGAATTAGGAAACGCTATGGAAAGAAAAAGCAATACAGGATGGGGTGAGAACGTTATATCTAATTTGACTTGAATCTGTTAGTTGAGCTTAATTAATAACACAATGCAGAGATTCATGTTAGTAGTATTATTTCCAAGTGATTTGATTCACAGTGTCTCTATAATTAAAGACACTTCTATTCCTTTTGGGTTTTATTATATTTGAGACATTCTCACTCTGTTACCTATAGCATCAGCCTAGCTCACAGCAACCTTAAACTCCTGGGTTCAAGAGATCCTCCTGCCTCAGCCTCCTAAAAAGCTGGGACTACATGTGCTCACCATGATTCCTGGATGATTTTTCTATTTTTAGTAAAGATGAGGTCTCCTTCTTGCTCAGGCTGGCCTCAAACTCTTGGTCTCCCAGAGTGCTAGGATTACAGGCATGAGGAACCCTGTCCAACCAAGACTCTTCTGTTCTTAAAAGGAGACATCTTGATTTTGGATTTTGCTTCCCATTAATGAGCTTACTTTTTTAAAATTTTCTACAGCAAAATGATTTTTATAATGAGGTTATAAGTAGGGCTTCTCAAACTTAGGAAGCCTCCAGTTTCAGGTGCTTATGATTCACCTGATGACCTTTTAAAAAATATAGATTCTGGGTGGTGCCTGTGGCTCAAAGGGGTAGGGCGCCAGTCCCATATGCCAGAGGTGGCAGGTTCAAACCCAGCCCTGGCCAAAACCCACAAATAAATAAATAAATAAATAAATAAATAAATAAATAAATAAATATAAAAACAAAAATATAGATTCTAACTCCTTCAGTCTGGGGTAGGGCCTAGAAGACTGCAGTTTTAACAACTCCCAGGTAATGCCATTGCCATTGGTCTGGGGCCCACACTTTGAGAAGCAGGGCACAGCAGGAGTGCTTCCCCAGGTAGAGCAGGCATCACAACCAGCTGCGGTGCTTGTTAAATGGCAGACTACTGGGTCTCACCCCCACAGTTTCTGATTCAATGGGTCTGGGATAGGGACCGAGAATTTGCACTTTAACAATGTGGTCTGGGGGCCACACTTTGAGAAACACAGAGCTATAGTAATGTCTCCCTAATCATGAGACTCTCCGAGCGCATTTTTATTTTCGAGTGCACTTTTAGAACTCTATCTTCCCATGCACCTCTTTTTAAGGGTTTGGGTCAGTAGATTTAGGGAGAACCAGCAAGGGTTCTTATTTTGTGTTCTTAACAACTGCCCCAGATTGTTCTTTGAAAGGTGAAACCGTGAACTCAAGAGTTATCTCAATCCTGATGTTCTTTAAAACTCTGTCTATACAGAAGTATGAACCCAAACTGGACCCCCTGAATTCCACCTCTGGAAGTGGGGCACAGTGTTTACATAGTTTTAACATTTGCCAGTGACTCTGACACATCGTGGAGCTGAGAATCAGCAAACTGGAGCTGTGGCCCCAACCATGGCTACACAATATTTTTTAAATTACTCATTCCCTTTGGTTTCACCACACTCAGATTCTGATTGAATTAGTATGAGATGGGGACCTGTTTGTTTTTAACACTCCCAATAGATTCTGAGGTTTAGTGAAGGTTGAGAACACTGAATTTGGGGTGCAGGCTCCAGTCAGTTTCAGGACAAACTGAAAACTACAAGGGCACGTTTTCCCCCTAAGACCCAGAATAAAGTGAGCAATGGAGCCCACTCCACACCTCCTTTCTGTTTGAGCATTTGCTGGACACACTTTTTCTTCTGACGGAGGACTCTTCTCCTGCAAGAAGCACCCTAGACCCTGTCTGAGCATAGCATCCTAAAAGTGAGTGAAAAAAGTGACCTCCCCCATTGAAAATCAGGTTTAAAACCATTCATTTATATGTTCATGCAAATTATTTATTTATTTATTTATTTATTTATTTATTTGCAGTTTTTTTGGCCAGGGCTGGGTTTGAACCCACCACCTCTGGCATATGGGGCTGGCGCCCTACTCCTTTGAGCCACAGGCGCTGCCCCCATGCAAAATATTTATTAAAAGCCAAGCACTAAACTAGAAGTTGTGAATATGAATAAATCCCTATTTTTATTTTTACTTTTTTATTAAATCATAGCTGTGTACATTAATGCAACCTTGGGGTACAATGTGCTGGTTTTATATACAATTTGAAATATTTTCACAAAACTAGTTAACATAGCCTTCATGGCATTTTCTTAGTTATTGTGTTAAGACATTTATGTTCTACATCTAGTAAATTTCACATGTACCCTTGTAAGATGCACCATAGGTGTGGTTCCACCAATTACCCTTCCTCCACCCATCCTCCCTCCTCCCCTCCCTTCCCTCTCCCATTTCCCCATATTCCCCATTTCTTTGGCTATATTTGGGTTATAGCTTAAGCCATTAATTAGTTTCATAGTAGTGCTGAGTACATTGGATACTTTTTCTTCCATTCTTGAGATACTTTACTAAGAAGAATATGTTCCAGCTTCATCCATGTAAACATGAAAGAGGTAAACTCTCCATCTTTTTTTAAGGCTGCATAATATTCCATGGTGTACATATACCACAATTTATTAATCCATTCATGGATTGATGGACACTTGGGCTTTTTCCATGACTTAGCAATTATGAATTGGGCTGCAATAAACATTCTGGTACAAATATCTTTGTTATAGTGTGATTTTTGGTCTTCTGGATATACAACAAGTAGAGGAATTGTAGGATAGAATGGTAGGTCTATTTTTAGATCTCTAAGTGTTCTCCAAACATCTTTTCAAAAGGAGAGCATTAGTTTGCATTCCCACCAGCAGTGCAGAAGTGTTCCATTTTCTCCACATCCGTGACAACATCTCTGATTTGGGGATTTTGTGATGTGGGCTAATCTTACTGGAGTTAGATGATATCTCAAAGTAGATATCATTTGCATTTCTCTAATAATTTTCATTTCTCTAATGGTTAAGGATGATGAGCATTTTTTCATATGTCTGTAGGTCATGCACCTGTCATGAAATTTAGAGAAGTTTCTCTTTAAGTCCCTTGCCCAGCCTGAGATGGGCTCACTTGTTCTTTTCTTGCTAATACGTTTGAGTTCTCTATGGATTCTAGTCATTAAAACTTTGTCAGAGACATAACCTGCAAATATCTCCTCCCAGTCTGAGGGATGTCTGCTTGCTTTACTTACTGTGTTCTTGGCTGTGCAGAAGCTTTTTAGTTTGATCAGATCCCAATAGGGAATTTTTGATGCTGCTTCAATTGCCCGGAGCTGGGGGAGCGGGAGTCCTCCTCATAAAACATTCGCCCAGGCCGATTCCTTCAAGAGTTTCCGTGCACTTTCTTTTTGTATTTTTATAGTTTCGTGTCTTAAGTTTAAATCTTTAATCCAGTGCGAGTCTATCTTCATTAATGGTGAAAGGTGTGGGTCCAATTTCAGTCTTCTACAGGTGGCCAGCCAGTTCACCCAGCACCATTTGTTAAATAGGGAATCTTTTCTCCACTGAATGTTTTTATTTGGCTTGTCAAAGATCAAATAACAGTAAGTAGCTGGGTTTATCTCTTGGTTCTCTGTTCTGTTCCATATATCTACTTCTCTGTTTTTGTGCCAGTACCATGCTGTTTTGATCACTATTGATTTATAGTATAGTCTGAGGTCTGGTAGCGCGATTCCTCCTGCTTTGTTTTTATTTCTCAGTAATGTCTTGGCTATTTGAGGATTTTTCTGATTCCATATAAAAGGAAAAATTATTTTTTTGAGATCTTTAAAGTATGGCAATGGAGTTTTAATAGGGATTGCATTAAATTGTATATTGCTTTGGGTAGTATAGACATTTTAACAATGTTGATTCTTCCCAGCCATGTGAACGTTATGTTTTTCCATCTGTTAAAACCTTCAGCTATTTCTTTTCTTAGAGTTTCATAGTTCTCTTTATAGAGATCTTTCACGTCCTTTGTTAGGTAAAC
>CAUYPK010092902.1:0-13019 GCA_963574355.1 Loris lydekkerianus | reverse complement strand
CTTTACCTCTTTCATGTTTACATGGATGGAGCTGGAACATATTCTTCTTAGTAAAGTATCTCAAGAATGGAAGAAAAAGTATCCAATGTACTCAGCCCTACTGTGAAACTAATTTAGGGCTTTCACATGAAAGCTATAACCCAGTTATTACCTAAGAATAGGGGGAAGGGGGAAAGGGAGGGGAGGGAGGAGGGCGGAGGGAGAGTGATTGGTGGGATTACACCTGTGGTGCATTTTACAAGGGTATATGTGAAACTTAGTAAATGTAGATATAAATGTCTTAACACAATAACTAAGAAAATGCCAGGAAGGCTATGTTAACTAGGGTAATGAAAATATGTCAAATGGTCTGTAAAACCAGTGTATGATGCCCCATGATTGCATTAATGTACACAGCTATGATTTAATAATAAAAAAAAAATCTTTCCCTAGGCTGATACCTTCAGCATACCTTTTTCCATAGAGGTTATACTAATTTGCAGTCCCACCAACAGTGTACAAGCATTCATTTCTCTCTTCATTCATACCACCATTCATTGTTTTTTATTTTCTTTTAACTATGGCCATTTAGACAGGGGTAAGATAGTATTTCATTGAATTTCCCTTATAATCAATGATGTTGAACAATTTTTCGTATATTTGTTGGCCAATTGTCTGTCTTCCTTTGATAAATGTCTATTCATGCCTTTTGCCTTTGTCTTAATGGGATTGTTAATTTTCTTGCTTATTTGTTTGAGTTCTTTGTAGATTCTGGATACTAGCTCTTTAGTGGAAGTATAGTTTGCAAATAATTTCTTCCTTTCTGTAGGTTGTCCACTTGCTGTGCTTATTATTTCTTGGCTGTGCAAAAGCTTTCTCATTTAATTAAGTCTCATTTATTCATTTTAGTTATTTTTATATTTGCCTTTGCGATCTCAGTTGTAAATTCTTTGCCTAAGCCAATATCTAGACAAGGCTTTTCTACATTTTCTTATAGAATTTTTATGATTTCATGCCTTATGTTTAAGTATTTTATCCATCTTGAATTAATTATTTCATTCATCTATTGTGGCTATCCAATTTTCCCAGCACCATTTATCAAATGGGGCTTCCTTTCCACAGTATATTGTGGAATATAGTAGAATATATTCCAATATACTGTGGAAAGGAAGCCCTATTTTCTTTGCTGAAGATTAGTTGGTTGTAAGTAGTTGATTTTATCTTTGTTCTCTATTCTGTTTCATTGATCTATGCCTGTACTTTTATACAGGTACCACACTATTTGGTTCCTATAGCCTTGCAGTATAATTTGACTTAGTTTATGTGATGTGTCCTAATTTGCTCTTTTTGATTATGATTGATTTATTTGTTTAGGCTCTTTTTTGGTATCAAATGAAGCATATAATTTTTTTTCTTCTACATATGTGAAATATGGCTTTGTCATTCTGATGAGGACCGTGGGAAGTCTGTAAATAAATTTGGACTGTATAAATTTTATTTTATTTCTGGGGGGGGTTGTTTTATTATTTTATTTTAGTTTTGAAACAAAGTCTCACTCTGTCACTCTAGGCAGTGTGTTGTGGAATCATAGCTCATGGCAAGCTCAGACTCTTAGGCTCAAGTGATCCCCTTGCCTCAGCCTCCCAGGAAGTCATCCTCCATAACACTCGACTAGTTTTTCTATGTTTAGTAGAGACCAAGTCTCAGTCTTCCTCAGTCTGATCTCAAACTCCTGAGCTCAAGCAATCCCCTGGCCTCAACCTCCTACAATACTAGAATTATAGGCATAAGTCACCTTGCCGGGCTAGTGTGGATATTTAAAGATGTTGATTCTACCATTCATAAGTGTGGGACATTTTTCCGTTTATTTGCATCATCTGTCATTTCTTTCATTAGTGTTTTGAAGTTCTCCTTATAGAAATCTTTCAGGTCCTCAGTTAAGTATACTCCCAGAAATTTTCTTTTTGTAGTTGTTGTAAATTGTATTGAGTCCTTGATTTGACTCTCAGCTTGACTGTTATTGGAGTATAGAAATGCTAGTCTTTTTTACATTGATTTTGTAATCTCTGACTTTGCTGATTTAGTTTTTTCTTTTTTTTAAATTTCAACTTGCTTGTACATTCTTCTTTGTTTGAAGTACTCTTTGCTGATTTAGTTTTTAATCAATTCTTGGACTCTTTCAGTGAACCTTTAGAATTAATTATCTAGATGCCAGATTATATTGTTGGTGAACAGGGATAGTTTGACCTTCTCTTCCTCAATTGGTGTTGTTTTATTTTTTTCTTTTGTCTAATGGCTCTGGATAGGACTTTCAGTACTTTGTTGAATAGAAGTGATGAAAGTGTGCACCCTTGTCTGGGTTCAGTTTTTAGGAAGAATGCTTTCAACTTTTCCTCATTTACAATGATGTTGGCCTGTGGGTTTGTCATGAATAGGTTTTATAATTTTCACATATGTCCCCTCTATACATAGTTTGTTAAGTTTTTTTGTATATGAAAGTGTTGGATTTTATTGAATGCTTTTTCTGCATCTATTGAGTAAATTATATGGTTTTTGTTTTTATTTCTGCTTATGTGGTGAATCATATTTATTGATTTTTGCATGTTAAGCCATGGTTACATCCCTAGGATGAAACCCACTTGATAGTAGTGAATTATGTTTTTCATGTGCTATTGAATTTGGTGTGCTAGCATTTTTTGAGAATTTTTACATCTATGTTCATAAGGGAAATTGCTATGTAGTTTTATTTATTTTGTTGTGTTATTTCTTGCTGTGGTGTTAAGGTGATATTGGCTTGAAAAAAAAACTTAGGGAGAATTATCTCCTTCTCTATATTATGGAATAATTTCTGTAGGATAGGTACCAATTCTTTTTTGTAGTTCTATTGGGATTTGGTTTCTGGGTTAGGTGCATATATATTTAGGATTATTATGTATTCTTGTTGAATTGTTCTCTTTACGATTACCTAATGACCATCTTTGTCTCTATGTACCACTGTTGATTCAAAGCCTATTTTATGTTATGAGATATTTTTAATTACTGCTTCAAAGTTACTATACATTATTGGCCTATTGAGGATTTCTATTCCTTCCTGTGTCAGTGTTGGGAGGTTGTACGTTTCCATGAATTTATCCATTTCCTATGTTTTTTTAGTTTGTACGCATAGAGATTTTCATAGTAGTCATGGATGATGTCTTTTACTTTTGTGGTATCAAATTAACGTCTCTTTTCCTTTTGCATTGAGCTCATTTTCATCCTTTAACTTTATTTCTAGCTAATTGGTCTAGTGGTCTATTGATTTTGTTTATATGTTCAAAGTATTAATTTTTGTTTCATTGATTCTTTGTACTTTTGGGGGGGTTCTTTTCATCCACTTCTGCTTTGAGTTTGTTATTTATTTTCTTCTGCTGTCTTTGATTTTATTTGCTTGTTTTTTCTAGTTTCTTGGGATGTCACATTGCTAGTTTGTGTTCTTTCTGTCTTTTTTGATGTAGGCATTTAAGGCTATGATCCTTCCCCTTCAGGCTGTTTTTTCTGTACCCAATAGATTTTGAAACTGTGTGTCTCTTTTGTTATTCGGTGTGAGGAATCTTTTGAGGTCCATTTTAATTTTATCACTCAGCCAGTATTGTTCAGAAGAAGGTTGTTTAATTTTCATGACTTTCTATAAATTTGAGTGTTTCTCTTAGAATTGATTTCTAGCTTTATTCCATTGTGGACTGAGAAGTGCCTATATGATTTCAATTTTATTTTATTTTATTATTATTATTAAATCATAGCTGTGTACATTAATGCAATCATGGGGTACCATGTGCTGATTTTATATACAATTTGAAATATTTTCATCACACTGGTTAACATAGCCTTCCTGGCATTTCTTAGTTATTGTGTTAAGACATTTATATTCTACATTTAATAAGTTTCACATGTACCCTTCTAAGATGCAACATAGGTGTGGTCCCACCCTCCCCCCTCCCCTCCCCTCCCTCTCCCCTTTCCCCATATTCTTGGGTTGTTATTGGGTTATAGCTTTTATATGAAAGCTATAAATTAGTTTCATAGTAGGGCTGAGTACATTTGATGCTTTTTCTTCCATTCTTGAGATACTTTGCTAAGAAGAATATGTTCCAGCTCCATCCGTGTGAACATGAAAGAGATAAAGCCTCCATCTTTCTTGAAGGCTGCATAATATTCCATGGTGTATATACCACAATTTATTAATCCTTTCATGGGCTGATGGACAATTGGGCTTCTTCCATGATTTAGCAATTACGAATTAGGCTGCAATAAACATTCTGGTACAAATTGATTTCAATTTTTCTAAATTTGCTAAGACTTGTTTTTGGCCTAAGATATGAGCAATCTTAGAAAATGTTCCATGTGCTGATAAAAAGAATGTATAATCAATAGTTTTTAGTTTAGGGTAGAATGCTCTGTAAATATCTCTTAAGTCCCTTAGTTCTAGATTCCCTTTTAAGTCCAGTGTTTCTTTGTTTTCTGTTTTAATGATCTGTCCAGTTCTATCAGTGGAGTATTGAAGCCCCTGATCTTTAAAATGCTGCTGTTCATTTCTTTGCTTAGATCTAAAAGAATTTGCTTTATAAATCAGGGAATTCCTGGGTTACGTGCATGTATATTTAGGATTATTATGTATTCTTGTTGAATTGTTCTCTTTATGATTACCTAATGACCATCGTTGTCTCTATGTACCACTGTTGATTCAAAGCCTATTTTATCTGTTATCAGAATAGCCACACCTGCTTACTCTTGGTTTTCATTTATTTATTTCATTTTCCCTCCCTTTACCTAAGCGTATGCTAGTCCTTGTGAGTTTGATGTTTCTTAGGGTTAGGATATACTTAGTATGTGTTTTTTTGTCTATTCAATTGGTCTATTTCTTTTAACTGGGGTGTTCACACCTTTCTCATTCAGTGTTAGTAGTGATATGGATAATAATGTTGTGTTCATCATTTTGGATGATACCTTGTTGTTTTGATTTCCCTCTCGAGCAATTGTTTTATTAGAGCTGAAACTTTAATTTTTAATTGTTTTTACACTGGTGAGTATCTATTGTGCTTTTCCTTACATAATGCAGGTTTGAGCTTTTCCTATAGGGCATGTGTAATAGTGATAAATTTTCTTAGTGGTTTGCTTATCTAGAAAAGTCTTTTTTAAAATACCTCATTCATTATATTTAGTTTTTAGGATATAAAATGCTTGGCTGGCAGTGGTTCAGTTTAAGAAGACTAAATGTGGGGCTTCTTGTCTCTTTTGGCTTCTCAGATATCTGCTGAGAATTTTGCTGTTAGTCTAATGAATTTTCCTTTGTAGAATTTTCTCCTTCATTTTGATTTTGGCTTATTTGCCTATGTGTTTTATGATGTCCTATTTTCTGTGAGTCTTCTGGGTGTTCTAGGAACACATATATATTTTTTTCCATGACCATCTTATGTCTGGATATCTGTATCTCTGATGATACCAGAGAACTTTCCCTTAAACATTTTGTCAAAAAAAATTTTTTTGTACTTTTTTCTTTTTTCTTCTTCTCCCTCAGGGATGTTCAAAGTATCTTATATTGGCTCACTTTGTATAGTTCTTTACTTTTCTGAGTGATAATTCTTTCTTCTTTATTTTTTTCTGCACCCTTGACTGACTATGTTCATTTGAAAGCCTTGCCATCAAACTCTTAAATTCTTGCTTCTGCTTGTCTAAGCTGTTCTTGAAGCTAAATTACTCTTCCATTTCTTTAACTTCTCTTATACCTTTTCTTATGTTGTTCATATCCTGAAAAAAAAATTTTTTTTTGGCTTTTTTGTGTTGGTTTTTAACTTTATTTTTAATCCCATTCATCTTATTTGCTATCTATATTCTGATTTCCATCTCTGACATTTTGACAATTTCCTTTAGGTTGAGTTGCATTGCTGGAGGCCTACTGAGATCCTTTGGTGTTTCAATACAGCTTGTTTCTTCATGCTGCCAGAGTTTTTATTCAGGTATTTTCTCATGTGTAATCTCTTCTCCCTGCTCAGGACAGATAAGCTGTGTACCTTTTCTCCTTTGCTGGGAATTCTCCTACTAGGTGAGATTCCAGCACGGCACACTGATCTCCTCTGTAGGACTGACCTGGCATGTAGATGGACTGTGTTTTTAACACTGCTGCTCTTCTGCATCTTTGGCTCACTGTTCCCTGTGGTTGTTACTGGTGGCCCCCGTTTTGCAAAATGAGTGAATGCTGCACCTAGTTCTGTCATTAGAGGTCTTTGTTAGCTGTACTAACTCGAGCACAGCCCTGCCCATGTCTATGGGTTGTGTGATTGAATGACCATGTAGGCTTAAGGTCCCCTCCACTTATATCCAGAGATAGCAGCATTTGAGTGCACCCTGTCCAAGCCCTCAGGTAGTGGGAATTGTCAGCCTGTGGTGGATTGAGTGCTTCTCCATTGGGATCCTTGGACAGTGGTGTTGGTTAGCTGTGTGTCATCTTGAGTACAGCCCCCACTTTGTCAACAGGTGATAATGATTGTCATCCCAATCAGGTCACCCAGTGTCAGTGGGGGGATGCGGTCTCTGCCCACAGGGGTCATGAGAATGCCTGGACTCCCCACTCCTTCTCTATCTCCTCTGACTGGCCAAAGTGAAATGGCATCAGCTGCAGTGACTAGTTTGAGAGCCAGTAGGCCACAGCTATGCCCTCTCTCCAGGGTAACACTGCTGCACAGTTTCCAGCTTGCTCCCTTTGTTGGTGCTGAGGCTTCTGCAGTAGAACCCTGATAGCAGTGATTATGGGGTGAGTGTGGAGCCCTGGGATTCTCTTTGGGCTTTCCCACACATGCACTCATCTTTCTTGTGTTCCTGGACCACAGAGCTGGTCACCTCTCCTTTCTTTTTGACTTTGAATTCCTCCTATTGCTTTTTTTTTTTTTTTTTTAATTCATAATATTTTTTTCTTAGAGGATCAATCTGAAGGTGGATATCCATGCACGATTTTCAACCCTTTCCATGAGAGGTCAGTGTAGGCTATTTCTAGTCTGTTGTTTTGGCCCCTCAAGATCATGAATATAAATAAAATTTTTCTAAAAGCATATTAATTTAATGTTTTAAATAGTTCTAAAAATTACAACAAAACTGCTATCTAACCATTGTGTTAGAAAGACTCTAAATTTTTTATTTAAACAATTATATTTTTGTATAGATGTAGAAAATGATCCATTCATTTTTTAAATTGATATCCTGGGTACATAAATGATTTGTCTTTGTAATATATTATATTTTAATATTTAATTTTCTTTTACTTCTAATAATATACTTAGAAACTCTAAAAATATATTCTTCATATTTAATTTTTATAAAATTTATTGACATCTCCCTAAGTATATTTATGTTTTATGCAGACACTTCTCAGGTAATACAAAGGTTGTTTCTACCTTACCCCATTTGCTTCTAATTTTCAATGTACTCAATATTAGATTTATAGATTTAATATCAATTAACTTTGGAAAAGATATGGCTATAAAATTAACATTCATTAATTCATACATTGAAAGTTATAAATTCCTCAAATAGTAACTAACCACTCAAATATCAATCCATTTCTTTGTAACTAGAAGAAAAAAAGTAACCTGTAGTATACTGACTTGATAAACTACTTTTAAAAAATAATAAGGAAATAGATAAACTGATCTTCCTAAATCCCAAATTATAGCAACTTGAAATTCCAAAAGGAATGTTTAAGACATGTGAATTTTAATTCTATTTCCATCCAAATCAAAACATTGTGAATAAACTTGTTATGAAGATTAACCTACTTCACAAGTTTACCTAACACAATTCAAATAATAAAAGTATTCCTTGAATTTTCCACCCAAAGCAAGAATTAAGCAACATTATTTTACCACAAAACATTCACAAATTTTAACAAAGTAATACCCATGGTCATCTTTGAAAGCTAATTTGCTTTTGTATAGTTTATGGATATGAAAATGTTAAATGCTGCTGACATCCAGAAAGTTAATGGTCAATAAGGAATAATAATGAAAATGTGGTGAAACTTGTTCCTCTTTCTTAAACGTGTGTAGGTGCAACACAGAACATAGATTACTACTTTTCTTTTCTCTCTTTCTCTTTTTTCTTTTTAGCTACTGGCTGTATTTGTGTCCTTGAAACTAGGATAAGGAGGGCCCAGTTAACCTTGTAGCTGATGCTAATCCTTGCAGTATCTTTCCCACGAAGTTCAAATTGTTTTGTAAATACAGCTTTCCAGCTGCCCCACTTTTCTGACCCATTAATCTGAGAGGCATCTCTGTATCTTCAGCAATCTCACAATTTCTCTTTAAATATAAATAATAATAGTACTTATCTCGTGGTGTGGCTGTGAGGACAAAGTAAGTTAATCCTTCTAAAGTGCCTAGAACAGTGCCAGGAACATGGTACACATTAAAAGGCTGCTTACTCTTGATCATCACTGTCCTCATTACATCTGAAAATGAAAGGATATGCATATAATTAAGCAGCATTCTCCTAAAAGAACTTAATCTAAAACACTATCAAGACAGAAATGTATTATTGTCCTCTATCTCATCTACATTCTAATCTCAAAATAGATTACTATTTATATAGCATTTGCTTTCATTTTGTTTTCCGAGAATGACTTTGAAATCAGAACAATCTGTTTTGAATTTTGACACTTCTATTTACTAGATATGTGACCTTAGCAAAGTCAATCTTTCTAAGCTTTCCTTTATCTAACTATAAAGTAAGAATAATACCCAATTCATGGAGTTATTGGTAAAATCAAAGAAAATAATGTGTGTACATACCTAACACTAACCTAGTCCATAATCAGTGCTTAGTAACTATTTCTTTTCCATTCCTGTTTTCTTCTTTTCAAAAATAATGATCTAAAAATAATGATGACTTTGATAAGAGTAAAGCCAATTTTAACTCTGTGCAACAGTTAATTTTAATTCATTCTCAGTTGCTTAAGCTAAGAAAAATCTAGTAATTAAGAATCAATTATTCTTATTTTTTCTATTAGCTCAGAAATAATCAGGCATAAAATTATGAAAATAAGAAAGAATTGTAACATTTCAGTAAATTTCTTGTCTATTTGATACATGACCATATTCTCTTAACCTTTTTTCAGAAAAGATAACATAAAAAGTTTTTATCATTTCTCTGTGAAACACTTACTGATCACTTTTGCATAGGTCAGAGAAATATATATAAGATAACAACAAACATTTAAATTTGTCTATAAAATCATTCTTAATTTTTTTAACTCTCTTAGGTTATCAAAGAAATAAATACTTATGTGAACATGATCAAGAAATTTAAAAAAAAAATGTAAAGAACCAGAAAAAAGACCACCCATAATCTCAAACTCAAAAAACCCATTGGTTAACATATTTCCATTTTTTATGGCTAATTATTTTGAAAATAAAATTATGTAGAACATATTGTTAATTTTCAAATATTTATAAACTTACCTCACATTGGAAAGACTATGAGAAACTTCCCCAAACTAGACATTTCTAGAGTGAGCAAGTACACGTACCAAGGGGGTGGTCCAGGGTGATAAGCTTTGCATTTTGTAGGATGGACTTGAGGAGGCTCCCCAGAACCATCACAAGCCTCTGGAGTGCTGTGTTATGAGTAGGGATGACAAGATAATAAGGTTGGAAGGAGTAGTCCATCATATTATGGGGTTGAGGTCTACCCATCAACCTTAAGCATGCCTTAAATAGCCTGAAAAGGCCAGGAGGTCATACTAATGAAAGAAACCCTGAGTTAAGAGCAGATTCTCATTCCTGTCTTCCTTCTCACATTCACATCTGGTTCCCTCTCTTTGAGTGAAATAGCAGAAAGAATCTCCTGAACTACATAAATTTAGATCATGCTCTTTCCCTGATCCTTCCCTATCGTTTGCATAGAACGAAGAGTTGAGTTCTGAGAAGTTAAATATGCACATGTAGCAACTTGTTTACCTTGCACTTACTCTTATTATATGTTTAAACATCTAGGTAGAAGGGGGCTTGAACTTAGTACTAAGGCAGACTTTATGGTTGTAATAGGAGTCAGAAGACTTTTGGGCAGGGAGGGAAATAGGCCTGGATAGGGGGAGGGTCAGGAGAGGGTGTTGGGCACAGCCAACAGGTCAGAAAGTCCCCAGCAGGAAGTTCATAACTGCCACAGAGTGTCTTAGTGACTTATGTAGCCATTAGTCAATAGCCATCTCTAGGTGGGGCATACTAGGAACAAAGACCCCCAACGGCACTGAGTGAAGGAAGCCCCCAGGAAGAAACAGGGAGCCAATAACCATGGATTGTTTTAATTTGAAAGAACCAAAAAGGGTACACCACAATAGCCCTCAGAATACTTAAGGCTTAAAACCCCTAGTCAAGGAGCCTAAAGTACAACACACTTGAGACTCTCTCTGCTATACCATGCCAGAGGCTTTCCTCTTTCTTTCCTTATCAATAAATTCTCTTGCTTTCACTTATTTGAGGTCCATGAATTTATTATTCAATTCCAGAGACCAAGGATTCCAGCATCAGTTATATTGTTACACATTTGATTATCTATAATTATATGTCAGTCCTCCAACATTTCATTTTTTCTTGGGCTTCTTCTATTACAAGGACTTCCACTAGTTACTATGAGTTTAGGGGCTGGTGCTGGATTATCTGAACAATGAGGTTTTTTACCACCTTCGCAGAAGGAGGAGTCTAATAAGAAAGATGTAAAACACACTGAGAAAAAAAGAGCTACAACTGGCCTTAAGATCTTAAAAATTCTATAATACTGATATGGATCTGGACGGAGTTGGAGGTACTCCTTCAGGACTTGAGATTATTCTACAACCTTCTTCTCCCACTATTCTAGCAAATGAGGAAAACCTCATGGACCAGAGAGAAGAGTTCTGAGTATGGACCAGTTGTCTGGATGACTCAGAAAGAAACAGTGTCATTAAATGTGGAAGCATTTTATGATAAAACTCAGGTTAGGAAATGAACATAGCAAGGCTCTGGTTTTATTTCATAAAGAATCAGGTCAAGGTCATCAGTAATAGAAAAATACAAATTTAATTTAAGGCTAAAGGTACCCTTTGGAGGAAATTAAAGACCATGAATTGGGCTGCAATAAACATTGTGGTGCAAATATCTTTGTTGTAAAATGATTTTTGGTCTTCACAGTTATGATTTAATAAAAAAAAAGTTAAGAGGAAAGAAAAAGAAATTAATGCCCATGGTATCAAGCTGTATTTGATTTCTGATACTTTAACAAAATCATCCATGGCCTGAGTGCACTCATCATATTTCTTCTTCCCCCACCCATCCAGAGCAGATTCCTCTGGAGAGGAGAGAGTAATGGTCTTCTGGAAAACATCTAGAGTAGAAAATGTATTTGCAAGACCCAAGTCAGCACTGGGGTATGGATGTCCACTATCTTGTGGGAAAGGATGGCACATCACAGGGAAGGAAAGACTAGACAGGACTTGAGGAGTTGAATTTTGGAAACAAAGAAGTTGTAGACTATGGGAAGACACGTGGCATATGCAGTCAGCTTGGCCCTTGTGGGGCTCCAAAGACATTACTGACTAAACTAGAGGCATGTTCCTCCCAAACTCTACAGCTTTATGATTCCTGCTGATATATTTTAGCTAAGAACAGCTTAAATATCCCTTGAGGTCCAGGGATTTGTTATGATTTAGATAAGGAGAGGTAAAGCAGAGTTTGGGACTGAGAAAGGGTACTTTGCTCCAAGCTGTCCCTCTACCATATTAGGCAGAAAAAAGGGTGCGTTCTATTTCCTAGATCACAGAAGAGAGGAAGAGAGGCCCAACTGCAAACCTGCATTAGCGTACGGCATCAAAAACATCTCTCTCTTTCATTTCACCAATGGTCTGTGGGTGATAGTGAAACGAATTGACAGCTATAAATTATTAAGCAGGTGAATGGGAAGAGAAGAGCATGTTGAAGTACATTTAGCTAAACAGATCATGTATTTATAAATAGGCTATGTATGTATATGTCATAAACTAAACTTCTAGGCTCCAGGGACAAAATTCAGATACTGACATATTAATATACTGATATATTAATATACCTCTGAGGTAGAAAGTTTGATAGCTTAAAGCAGCGGTTCTCAACTGTGGGTCGCATCCCACAGGAACTATATTAAAGGGACCGGCATGAGGAAGGTTGAGAACCACTGGCTTAAAGTGAAGGTTAGTGGCAGTTTTCCTTCTTAATTGTAACTTCTATGGCAGAAGACAGAGTGAAGGTTGATGCTTATGGGAAATAGTATTTTAATCACTGGAAAGAAAAGATTGCATTGCTGCTAACTCAAGTTAGCTTGATAATTTAATGTTAATTTACATATTAGAAATTTTAGCAAGATGAACATTAGGCAGAGATGTCTGTTGCATGGGGAAGAAATACTGCATATAGCAAAATTGCACCAAGTTCCTTATTTGGAGCAAAATCAGATTCTAGTGGGAGTGTGTGCAACTGCTCATTATGTGAACTGTTCTTTGTAAAATGGCCACTTGCAATTTCTTTTTTTTTTTTTTTTACTGTTAGAATATTTTATTTATTTATTTATTTATTTATTTATATAATTAAATCATAGCTGTGTACATTAATGCAATCTTGGGGCAACATACACTGGTTTTATAGACCATTTGACATATTTTCATCACACTGGTTAACATAGCCTTCCTGGCATTTTCTTAGTTATTGTGCTAAGACATTTAGGTTCTACATTTAATAAGTTTCACATGTACCCTTGTAAGATGTACCATAGATGTGATCCCACCAATCACTCTCCCTCCGCTCATCCTCCCCCTCCCCTGCCCTCCCTCTCCCCCTTCCAAATATTCTTAGGTTATAACTGGGTTTTAGCTTTCATATGAAAGCCATAATTAGTTTCTGTTAAAAATATTATATATGCAAATGTATATAATATTTTTTAACATCACATTTCTTGGATTCTTTATGCTTATTCTATAACAGTGTGAATATTGGGTAGTAAGCATTCAT
>CAUYPK010092901.1:0-12071 GCA_963574355.1 Loris lydekkerianus | reverse complement strand
GTTAGGTTGGCCAAAGGTTTATCTATTTTATTGATCTTTTCAAAGAACCAACTTTTGGATTTATTGATCTGTTGTATAATTCTTTTGTTTTCAATTTCATTTAATTCTGCTCTGATTTTGGTTATTTCTTTTCTTCTGCTGAGTTTGGGTTGGAATGTTCTTCCATGTCTTTGTATGGGTATATGCAGGTTCCTGTTTTTATTGAGTCAACTCTTATTCCATGATGGTCTGAGAAGATGCAAGGAATAATTTCTGTTTTTTAAATTTTGCTGAGGTTAGATTTGTGGCCTAGGATGTGGTCAATTTTGGAGTATGTTCTATGGGCTGATGAGAAGAATGTTTATTTAGTTTTGTTGGGATGAAATGTTGTATACATGTCTGTTAAGTCCAGCTGTTGAATGGTGAAGTTTAAATCTAAAATGTCTTTGCTTAGCTTCTTTTTGGAGGATCTATCAAGGACTGCTAAAGGGGTGTTAAAATCTCCAACTAGTATGAAACTGGAGGAAATCAAGTTGCTCATGTCTGTTAGAGTTTCTCTTATAAATTGAGGTGCATTCTGGTTGGGTGCATAAATATTAATAATTGAAAACTCATCATATTGAGTATTACCTTTAACAAATATGAAGTGTCCATCCTTATCCTTCCTTATTTTGGTTGGTTTAAAGCCTATTGCATCTGTGAATAGGAGTGCAACGCCTGCTTTTTTCTGCTTTCCATTTGCCTAGAGTATAGATGACCATCCCTTCATCTTGAGTCTATATTTGTCTTTTAATGTAAGATGCGATTCTTGGATGCAGCAGATATCTGGCTTGAGTTTTTGTATCCAGTCATTCAACCTGTGCCTCTTTAGAGGACAGTTTAGACCATTCACATTAATTGAGAATATTGATAAGCCTTTTGAGAGTCCGGTTAATCCTTTTGCAACTGTGGACGTTGGAATTTGGTCAACATTTTCTGGGTGGGTTTAGTTGTGTGGTAGAGGATTACGCTGGTCTTTATGAAGGATAGGTCTGAGAATATTCTGGAGAGCTGGTTTAGTTATGGCAAATTTCTTCAACATGTGAATATCTTTAAAGTATTTAATTTCTTCATCATAAATGAAACTCAGTTTAGGTGGGTACAGGATCCTGGGTTGAAAGTTATTTTGTTGTAGGAGAATAAAAGTCGATGATCATCTTCTTTTAGCTTGAAAGGTTTCAGCAGAGAGATCTGTAGTTATTCTAATATTCTTCCCCTTGTAGGTAATGGTTTTCTTTTGTGTGGCTGCTTTCAGAATTTTCTCCTTCATATTAACTTCAGTGAAATTGATTATGATGTGTCTGGGGGATGTTTTATTCGGGTTGAGTCGTGCTGGAGTTCTGAAACTGTCTGCTAACTGAATTTCAGAATCTCTTGGCATGTCTAGAAAGTTCTCCTTCATAATCTCATGGAGAAGAGACTCTGTGGCTTGTGAAGCCACTTCGTCGCTTTCAGGGATCCCTAGAAGATGAATATTGGTTTTCTTTGAATTATGCCAGAGCTCTGTGAGAGAGTGATGTTTTTGCCTTCCTTTTCTCTTTCTCTTTGAGAGTTTGGGAGCATTTGAAATCTTTGGCTTCAATGTCAGAAATCCTTTCTTCTGCTTGCTCCATTCTGTTACTGAGGGATTCTACTGTGTTTCTAAGATCTTTGAGGGCTACAACTTCTTGTCTCAATGTGTCAAAATCTTTGGTCATTTGGTCTTTGAATTCGTTGAATTCTTGAGATATCTTTTTGGGTTACTGCTTGGAATTCTAATTCAATCTTATTTGCGATCCAGATTCTGAATTTGATTTCCGACATCTCACCTATTTGTTTGTGCACGGGTTCTTGTGCTGTGTCTGCCCCATTGTTCCTTGGGGCAGTTGATGTACTCTGATTATTGTTATTTTCAGAGTTTTTCTGTTGATTTCACCTCATGATTGTTTTTCACTGTTGCGTCTGGGGTTCCTCAGAGTTGGTGAGGTGTCTCTCCAAGATTAGACCCCAGCGGGATCACTGTATTGTTGCTGGATCTTTGTAGGGAGTGACCTTGTGTAGCTCCTTTGGGACTGCCCCAGCCAGGGAGTTCTGTTTGTGGGAGCAGCTTGGGAGTTTTACACACCCGGATCCAGCAACAGGGAGGGATGTGGTGCACACGGTTCTGGGAGTGCCTGGTGCCTGGTGAGTAGACACAGAGAGCCTAAGGCTCCAGAAGTCTCTGGCCAGGAGAAGGGCTTCGCGCAGAGGCAGGGAGGGCTTGGGGGGGGTGTGTGTGTGTGGCTACCAGAGTCCTTTGCCAGATGAGCGGCTGGTGTGGAGGCAGGGAGGGTATAGAAGGGAGGACGTGGGGTTGCGCGTCTCCTGGAGTTCCTGGTAATGGCATGCAGTGGCCCGGCGTGTGCTGGGTGTGGGTCTTGGGTCGTGGTGTCACTCGTATGATGGTCCTGGTGGGTGCGGGTTGACTTTTATTTTTAAATAAATATATTAAATTTATATAAATATAAATACACATATTCATTTATATTTATTTGAGGTGAATGCATGTAGATTTTTTACTAAGGGTGGTGTTTTAATGCTGATACCAAGAGGAAGCCTAAAATATTAATGTAGACTGCATAGTTGGGTAAGGATTTATGCAGAAGGTAGATTTTAAAAGTAATCTTAAAGTGTTCAGAGGCTTTAGATAGTTGTAGAGGATGGTAATGTATAGAAAACATTGTGTATGGGAGAGTAGCCATAACAGTTACGCCATTGGTACTCAATATTAGTTTATTTCTTTCTTTGTCTAATGACTTCGTTCTCAAAATTAGAAATCTTGGCGGATATTCTGTATTTTTCTTTTTCCTTCGTTTTTTTTTACTTCTAATTGGTTATTTAGTGCTTCTGTTTCTAACTCTTAATATCTACCTCATAAAATTTAATTAATTTAAGAGTTCCTCACTCTTAAGTATCTTTTGTAGCTTTACAGTTTTCTTCATTCCTTCAGAACTAGAACAGTTCAAATCCTCATTTTCTCTTTCTCGGTTTTAGCGTTTCATGCACATTCTTTCAGCTTAGCAGGAGATGCATATAAACAACATCATGGAACAGAAATTACATTTGTAAGATTAATCATCAAACCACGCCTCAGATTACTCCTATTTGTCTTTATCTTTACTCATTCCTTGCTATAAGCTTCTAATTTGCTTCTTTTGCAACCTTCTTTCTTACCCCAGCAGCTTTCATTCTTACTGCTTTGTTTTTGGCTGCATTTTACATTTTTCTTGATGGTGTTTTCTTAGGCTTGCTTCGTGGTTGGAGTGTTCTCCATCATCCCCTCAGGCATCCAATCCTAAAACTACTTTTTACCCATTAACTGCCCAGATACAGGCTGCTGTACCCCTGTATATCGACATAAGTTCTGGCCCAGTCATCTCTAACCAATGCTAATTGCAATAGCTTAAGAATCAGTCTCTTTGTTTCTAGTTTTGTCTACCTTTTGCTCGTTGGCTACACTGCTGATGGAGTGTTCTTTAAAAATACAAATCTGATTAGTGTTGCAAATTTAAGAGCCATCTCATTGCTTAAGTTCAGACTGTTTGGATATCAGCTGCCCATTGCACCTTTAAAGAGTGAGTAGTGCATACTAAGTAAGTTAAAGCCAACTTATAATATAAAATCTTTATGAAATAATTTTTTTCTAGTTTCTTTACTTGGTACAGTTTGCTTTGCTGCTTCATGTGTCTCCCATCTTTAATTCAATATAATATTGCTCTAAATAGGTTTTTTTATTGTGGTCCTTTATTTGTATTTGTATCCACCTTTGCTTTCAACTTGATTAGGGAACAGATACTCCCTGAGGTGTTCTATTGCTTCAGCTTTGAGATTGGCAACAATGTATGTCTGTATCTATATCTATATCCATATATACACACACACATACATATATATGTGTGTATAGTATTTGATATATATTATATACATTATAGTAATTATTGAACTAAGACTTAGATGTTTATTCTTTATTTACCGTTGAATGTATAATGAGAAACACAATAGACATGATAATTGTTGTCATGGTGTTTGCACTCTATTTGGGGAGACCTGTAAAATGAATAACCAGAAATATTTAATTACAAATTGGGACAAGTACAATGAAGGAAATAAAAATGATGCAACATAAGAAAATAATATGACTTAATAGATACTTGCTCTATCACGCTATAATGCAGTGGCTCCATTACAGCTTACTACAGCCCCGTACTCCTGGACTCAAGAAGTCCATCTGCCTCACCCTCCCAAGTAGCTGGGATTATAGGCACATGCTATCATGCTTGGCTAATTTTTCTTACTTTTGTATGGATGAGGTCCTGCTATACTGCTCAAGCTGGTCTTGAACTCCTGGTCTCAAACTATCCTCCTGCCTTGACCCTCCCATATTGTTGGGATTACAGGAGTGAGCTATCTTGCCTGGCCTAGAGCCTGAAGAAATGGTGGTGAGGCGTGGTCTTCAGCTGAGACCTAAAAAATAAGTGAGATTAAAAATGTTAAGTAAAGCCCAAAAGTTGGAGAAAGCTTTTCAGTCAGAGCAAAGAGCCTGCAGAAATGCTCCTGAGGTGTGAAGGAACTTGGTACATTTAAATGACAGAATAAAAACTTTGGTAACCACGTGTAGGAAGTGATAAGAGATAAGCAGGGACCAAAAAGGAATTTTGATTTTATTCCAACAGCTAAGGAAAACCACTGAAAGATTTTAAGTAGAGGAATGACATCTGGTTTATGTTTTAAGAGGATCACTACAACTTCTGTATGGCAGAATTTGATGGTGGTTGAAGAGTGCTGATAGTAAGGAAAAGAGTAGAAGTAGGGAAATGAGATTGGATGATATTTGAGTATGTACAATACATTGTTGTTAACTATAGGCACCCTATTCATTATGCTTCTCTTTTTCTCCTACCCTTCACCCTTCCCAGCCTCTGGCATCTATAATTCTACTCTCTACTGTCATGAAATCAACTTTTGTAATCAACTTTTGTAGCTCCTACATATCATTGAGATAGATCATGCAGTGTTTCTTTCTGTGCCTGGCTTATTTCACTTAACATAAATCTCCAATTCTATCCATGTTGCTGCAAATAACATAATTTCATTGCTCTATGATGTACTGATTTCCTGTTTCCTTCCCTTTGGATAAATATATAGTAGTGGGATTGCTGGATTGTGTGGTAGTTATATTCTAGTTTTTTGAGTAGACTCTATACATAGTGGCTGTACTAATTTATATTCCCACCAACAGTGTTCCCTGTATCCTTTTTTATTTTGTTTTATTATTAAATCATAGCTGCATACATTAATGCGACGATGGGGCACCATACACTGGTTTTATAGACCATTTGACATATTTTCATCACACTGGTTAACATAGCCTTCTGGCATTTTCTTAGTTATTGTGTTAAGACATTTATATTCTACATTTACTAAGTTTCACATGTACCCTTGTAAGATGCACTGTAGGTGTAACCTCACCAATCACCCTCCCTCTGTCCATCCTCCCACCTCCCTCCTCTTCCCCATATTCTTAGGTTATAACTAGGTTATAGTTTTCATATGAAAGCCATAAATTAGTTTCATAGTAGGGCTGAGTACATTGGATACTTTTTCTTCCATTCTTTAGATACTTTACTAAGAAGAATATGTTCCTGCTTTATCCATGTAAACATGAAAGAGATAAAGTCTCCATCTTTCTTTAAGGCGGCATAATTTTTCATGTTGTTTTATGTTTTTTTTTTTTTTTTTTTTTTTTTTTTGGTGACAGAGCCTCATGTTGTCACCCTGGGTAGAGTGCCATGGTGTCACAGCTCATAGCAACCTCCAACTCCTGGGCTTAAGCGATTCTCTTGCCTCTGCTTCCCAAGTAGCTGGGACTACAGGTGCCTCCCACAATGTCCGGCTATTTTTTGGTTGTAGTTGTCATTGTTATTTGGCAGTTCTGGGCTGGATTTGAACCCGCCAGCTCTGGTGTATGTGGCTGGCACCTTAGCCGCTTGAGCTACAGGCACCGAGCCTGTTCTCTGCATCCTTGCTAGAATCTGTTACTTTTTTGTCTTTTTAATTATAGCCATTATAGACTTAGCACAGTGGCTCACACCTGTAATCCCAGTACTTTGAGAGGTTGAGGTAGGAGGATCACTTAAGACCAGGAGTTCAAGACCTGCCTGAATGGTATAGCAAGACCACATCTATACAAAAAATAGAAAAATTATCCAGATGTGGTGACATCTGCCTGTAGTTCCGTCTACTTGGGATGCTGAAGTAAGAGGATCGTTTAAGCCCAGGGGCTTGAGGTTGCAGTGAGCTGTCAAGACACTACTGATTATTAGCATGGGTGGCAGAGTGAGATTGTATCTCTCTCTCCAAACAGACAAATAAACAAAAAAATAGCCATTCTGACTAGGGCAAGATTATGTTGCCCAATCATGGTGTTTTTGATTTGCATTTCCTTGAAGATTAGGGATTTTAAGCATTTTTCACATACCTTTTGACCTATTTGTGTGTCTTGAGAAATGTCTATTCGTAGTCTTTGCTCACATTTTAATTATATTGTTTGTTGTTTTTACTATTAAGTCTCTTGTAGATTCTGGATATTAGTTCTCTGTCAAATGAATAGTTTGCAGATATTTTCCCCCTTTCAACAGGTTGTTTCCTCTTTCTGTTGACTGTTTTCTTTATTGTACATAAGCTTTTTTGCTTGATGTAATCTCATTTGTCAATTTTTGTTTTGGTTTCCTGTGCTTATGAGGTCTTACTCAAGAAATCTTTGCCAGATTGATGTCCTAAAGTGTTTCCATCTAGTAGTTCTATAGTTTGGGGTCTTATATTTAAGTTTTTATTCCATCTTGAGTTGACTTTTTTATATGATGAGATTATAAGTAAGTTACATTCTTCTGCATATGGATGGATATCCAGTTTTCCCACCACCATTTATTGAAGGGTATGTCCTTTTCTCAATGTGTTTTAGTTACCTTTAGTTACCTTTAGTTACCACTTGACTGTAAATGTGTAGATTTATTTCGAGATTCTCTGTTCTATTCTATTGGTCTGTGTGTCTTTTTTTTTGGAGACAGTCTCACTCTGTTGTCCTGAATAAAGCACCATGGTATCATGCCATCATAGCTCACAGCCCTCAAACTTCTGGGTTTGAGTATTTCTCTTGTCTCAGCCTCCTGAGTAGCTGGGACTGTAGGCTCCACCACAATGCCTAGTTAGTTTTTCTGTTTTTAGTAGAGATGGGGTCTTGCTCTTGTTCAGGTTGGTCTCAAATTCCTGAGCTCAAGCAGTCCACCTGCCTCGGCCTCCCAGAGTGCTGGGATTATAGGTATGAGCCACTGCACCTGGCCGTCCATAAGATTTTTTTGGCAATAAATATTGTTAGTAGAATCTGTGATTTCTTAGTGGCTTAGGATGTCTTTATTAATGGAGTCTGTGGTGAAGTTTTGCTAGGGATAGGTGCCGTGACTAAATAAATGATCACGTGAGACATGGATTGACAGTACACACTGCAAGAGGTGAGGTTAACCATAGGTGCAGGATAGCACTGAGCACTTCTCGTGGAGTCCTTTTATTGAGAAGATACGTAATAGGCGGAAAGATTACTAAGCAAAGACATGCAGGGGGTGTGTGCTCAGGGAAATGATCTCATAGATGCCGACAGAGTATGTACTCAAGGAAATGATCTTCAAGGATGGTAAGGAAATGATCTCTAAAATACTAAATGCAATTTTTCTCCATGAATTCTTTAAGGAACTGTCATAAAATGCTTAATGTTTAACAGTAGCCTTGCTACTACAGGATTGAACTTTGCTTCTCCAGGATTACTGAGTTACTTGGTGGCTTGCCTTCCAAGTCACAAGAGATTTCCAGGCTTGCTAGCAGAATGTCTTGTTCTCAGTAATTCCTCAGATGAGTTATGATATTGGTGACTGTTGTAGTAAGTATGATGTTTAATCCTCTAGATAGGAGCGTCAAAGGGCCAGTTCTCGGGGTGCTTTATGCTGTATCAGTGTTAGCTGAGGGTTGAGGTAGGCCGATTCTTGGGCCTCAGGGAGATTGTTTCCTTGGGTATTGACAGTGGTAGAGGTGGGTGGGTCCTCTGGTGAGTGGCATAAGTGATGGCAATATCAGTGGTGAGATAATTCTCAGGTTCCCAAGTGGTCCGTGGTGGTGTTGGCAGTGGCTACAATGGACTAGATAGGCCAGTGTCCAGGCCCGTAGGTGGCTCGTGTAGGTTGGTACCAGCTCTGGTAGTAGAAGGCCTGGTGGGCCTATCAGGCTCCTGGGAGGGGGTGTTCAGGTGTTGATGGTGGTGGATGGGGCCGGGTGATTTCCTAGGCCTCTGGATCACTTGAACAAGGCAGGGCCAGGCTGGGTGGGCCTGTCCTCAGACCCTACTGTTGTGCATGCATATGGGCACTGCCTCTGTTGGGCAGAGATGGAGGATTTTTAGGCCCCTAGTGGAGTGCTCAGGCGGGGGTGGATATGGCAGCTGTGAGTGGGAGGAAGTCTGTCCTCATGTGCATGCATATGTGCTGCAGCACTACTACTGGGGAGAGTGGCATTGTTGTCCGTGGCAACAGAGGTAGATAGGCTGTTCAGGGGTGCCTAGGACCTGGAGGGTGACTTAGCATGAGCTCCCTTTCTAAGGCAATGCCATTGTAAGGTCTTCAGGGAACTCCCTATGTTGAGGGTCTTGTGAGGGTGGAGGGGCACTTCATGGCTGGAAGTCTGTGGTGGAAATGTGGACCACTAGGGGTCTATCATTCTTTTCCTAGATTGGGAAGCCTTCCCAGTCTTCCCATCTCAGCAGGCTCCCTGTCTTTCCTCTCCTTCCCTGCCTTAGGTGTTTCCTAACACTTCTCTGTTGAATTCTAGTGTTCTGTCTTAGATGATGTGTTGGAAGTGTGATTGTCTGTTATTGTGGTTATTCTTTGTGGAGGATGTGAGTAGTAGGTGCATCTGATTCGTCACCTTGAAGCCCCTCTTGTTTTTAAGCGTTTGTCTTAGCATTTTCTACCTCTTTTTTCTTTTTCCTGAATTGATAGAACAATTTTTTGGATTCTGTCCTGCTAATTTAGTCTTTAACTATTGTCTATTTTCCTATTAGAAAAAAATTTCATCTATCAAAGTTTAAGTTTCCAAGACCTTTAGGTAGTATATTTCAGGAACATACTATCTTTAGTAAAAATATCTGCTGCTTCTGTTTTTTTTTTTTTTTTTTTTTTTTTAACATGAGATGGTTCCACCCTTTTACTCTGTCCCTTTTGGACACAACTTCCAGGCAGGCTGTGCTCCATGGGGTCCTGCTGCCCAGGAGAGCAGCTCTGGCTACATGACAGCTCTAGACATGTGGCCTGAGTGTTCACCAATTAAGGATTACAGCAAATGGTTCTATTGGTAATTTCTACCCCTCCCACTGCCTTCCACCAAAAAAAATGTACATGAGTTTACAAACATATTAACATACAAATAATGAGAAATGTCCTGGCAGGAGCATCCCGGGTTGTCTCTGCTGGAGATTAACACTGGAGCAGGCACTGTCCCCTTGGACTGCATGACAGCGGGAGTCTGATGGCGGCTATTCTGGGTCTGAAGCTGGCTTCTCTCGCATTTCCAGGTTCAACCATCAGTAGTCTCTGCTGTGCCCAAGGAAGAGCCCAGAAGCTGCCAGCAGACGGCAGTGCTAGTCACTGCTCTGGCTCAAGCTCATGCTGGAAGAGACGCTTTCTCTCCTGACAGTGCTTCTTGTGGGCTGGCCAGTCCTTCTGCTGGCACTGGGAACCACAGTATCGGGCCAGCTGGCAGTGCCCACAGATGTTGAACTCACGTAGCTGCTTCTCAATCACTGTGCAGGGTGGGTAGTGGCACTCATAGTAGGTGCAGGAATTCTCTTCCACCACATCCCCATTGGCATTATAGTACCAGGTCACATTTAGCACAGGAAACTGCTCTTCTGTGGGGTCGGTGGGAAGCTGCTGGATTGCGAGCCAATACAAACTTTGCTCCCTTTTTTTTTTGGAGGTCTCTTCAGCTTTGGGCTGCCAGCCCCATGGCACTAGCTGCAGGTTGTCCAGCTGATTGTTCACAGTCACATGTTGAGATGTACCTACCACCTGAAACCCAGGAGCGATGCCTCCCCTGTGTTGTTCCGACAGTAGCTCACGGGGGAGTCTTCCTGTTCCCCTTCTCTGGTTTTCGTCAAAAGCATATGCAAAGATCTTAGTATCATTTCCAAATGCATCTACTTCTATTCGGGCCTCAAAGGAGTAGCTCTCCACCAGTGGGATGTCCTGCTCATCTATGAGGATGTATTTGGTCTTCCCGGCCACCTGGCTGAGCTGCATGATTCCCAATCTGAAGTCAGTCATGACCAGGCCTGCGCTCAGCAGGCAGCGCTGCTCCCCCGCGAGGCATGTTGGGGCCGGGCGGGCCCCGGGCGGGATGAGGCTGGGCTGGGCTTGGGCTGCCTCTGGCCCACTGGACCTGCCAAACGCCGCCCCCGTTTTTCTATTAACTCTTTTTTGGGGGGGCTTTAGGTTTTTTCTTAGTTTAATTTGGAGCTTCTCTTTCATCATTTTGCTTTTCTTCACAAATTGTTGGTGTCTGATTTTCCATCTTCACCCACATGTGTATAAATAATCTGGTTCTTCTGATTATGGGAGTGAGTGGAAACAGCTGCAGGGAAAGGATGGGCCTGTCTGCTTGTCTTTTGCTGTAGAGATTGTTTATCTTGCTTAGGAAATAGAAGCTATTTGGGGCACTTCTGTGTCCCTTCCCAGGGTACTTGCTTAGGCTGAGGTGAGCTTTTTAGTCAGAGGTATGGTCACCTGGTCTAGTTGTTCCACATGTTCTTCAATGAGTAAATGTGATTTTCTTTCAAGCATGTTCCAATTTTCTGCTTTGTTAATGTTCTTTGTGTGTGTGTATACGTGTGTGTGTATTTTCTTGTGTCTTTTTTTAAAATTTTGTGATATTTAGGTGAGAGTGTAGAGACATCCTCCGTCCACTGTTTTCAACTAGTCTTTGAATTTCTAAATATTAAGTATTTTTCTCTAAAACAAAACTTTCTAGGTAAGTAAGCCATGCATGTGTCAGATTTTTCTTTAGATTCTATTATGATATTTCATATTTTGTTGATTTTTTTTTTCTTAAAGACTAGGCAGTTATAAGTTTTTTTAATGTACAGAGTCTGAGAAATTTTTAGTAAATCTGCTATATCTCTGATAATAATGAGTGAAGGACAATATTACAGATATGATAAATTTTTTTTTTTTTTTTGGCCAGGGCTGGGTTTGAACCCACCACCTCCAGCATATGGGGTCAGCGCCCTACTCCTTTGAGCCACAGGCGCTGCCCCAGAGTCTCACTTTGTTGCCCAGACTAGAGTGCCATGATGTCATCATAACTCATATCAACCTCAAACTCTTGGGCTGAAATGATCCTCATGCCTCAGCTTCCAGAGTAGCTGGGACTACAGGCACCTGCCATGTAGTTTTTCTATTTTTTTTTTTTTTTCAGCTAGTTTTTCTATTTTTTTTTTTTTATTATTATAGATAAAAATATGAACCACAGATGTGGCCCGACCCATCACTCTCTTTCCACCTAAACCTCCCCCCTCCCTGCCCCTTCCTTGGTCCTTTCCCCATAGTCTTGTGGTATAGTTGGGTTATAGCCTTCATGTGAAAGCTATAGTTTAGCCTCATAGTAGGGCTGAGTACATTGGATACTTCTTCTTCCGTTCCTGGGATACTTTTCTAAGGAGAATATGTTCCAGCTCCATCCATGTAAACATGAAAGAGGCAAAGTCTCCATCTTTCTTTAAGGCTGCATAGTATTCCATGGTATACAAGTATCACAATTTGCTAGTCAATTCGTGGGTCGATGGGCACTTGGTCTTCTTCCATGACTTAGCAATTATGAATTGGGCTGCAATAAACATTCTGGTACAGATGTCTTTGTTATATTGTGACTTTTGGTCTTCTGGGTATAAACCTAGTAGAGGAATTATAGGATCAAATGGCAGGTCTATTTTTAGATCT
>CAUYPK010092900.1:0-19467 GCA_963574355.1 Loris lydekkerianus | reverse complement strand
AAATAATGCAAAGAAAGTAACATTCACATTGTAAAATAAAAGTATGTCTATTATAGAATGTTTTGACTCTGAGTTTCAGTATGGAGTCATCAGTTAATTTCTTATTATATTTTTATAGTCTCTAAAAGTAACAGATAATTTTGAAAAGCAGAACATGTCTAATCTTATAGAAAATAGAAAAATAAGAAATATTTCAAAATTATTCTATTTGATCTGGGTACACCTGATATTAAAATTGAAGAAAACATATTATTATAAAGGGAAAATTCCAAATATATGTCACTTATAAATGATGATGCAATATCCTAATAAACATATTAAAAAGTTGAATTAAAAATGAATGTTTAAATAATGTACTTTGGTCAAAATTAAATCCAATTTATGTGAGAATTAGTCACTATTCAATTTACAGGGATCAATTCCTCAGTCATTTCTGATTGAGGTTACTAGAGATTTTACCTTTTTATTTCTAGTTACTCTAGCCAAAATTTTATCTATTTTATTTATTTTTTCAAAAAAATCTAACTCCTTGTTTCATTAATTCTCTGAATGATTCTTTAGTTTTCAATTTCATTAATCTCTGATTTAATTTTAGATATTTCTTTTCTTCTGCCAGTTTTAGGCTTAGATTGTTCTTCGTTTTCCAATTCCATCAGATGTCTTGTGAATTTGTTGATGTGCTCTCTTTCTATTTTTCGAATGTAGGCTTCTAAAGAGGTACATTTTTCTCTCAGGACTGCTTTTGCTGTATCCCATAGGTTTTGGTAACTTGTGTCTTCATTGTTGTTATATTCAAGGAAGTTAATGATTTCCTTTTTTTTATTTCTTCCTGCACCCAACTGTCATTCAGCATAAGGTTATTTAACTTAACCTTTGTGTGAGGTTAAATATATTTGTTGGAGTTGAGTTTCACTTTTAGTGCCTTGTGGTCTGAGAAGATGCAAGGTAGAATTTCAATCCTTTTGATTCTGTTGAGGTTTGTTTTGTGTCCAAGGATATGATCAATTTTGGAGAACGTTCCATGGGATGATGAGAAAAATGTTTATTCTTTATCTTTGGGATGGATGTTCTATACATATCCATCAAGCACAATTGTTCTAGGGTCTCACTTAAATCTCTAAAATTTTTGTTTAATTTCTGTTTTGAGGATCTGTCCAGCTCTGAGAGAGGGGTGTTGAAATCCCCTGTTACTATGGTGTTATAGGATATCATATTGCTCAAACTAAGCAAGGTCTGTTTCAAGAATCTGGAAGCATTTAAATTGGGAACATAAATATTTAGAATTGAAATGTCTTCTTGTTGTATTTTTCCATTGGCCAATATGAAGTGACCATCTGTGGCTTTTTTGACTTTAGTTGCTTTAAATCCACATGTATCTGAAAATAAAATTGCAACCCCTTCTTTCTTCTGAATTTCGTTTGCCTGAAAAATTGACTTCCGACCTTTAACTCTGAGTTTCAATTTGTCCTTTGATGTGAGGTGTGTTTCCTGCAGACTGCAAATAGATGGCGCGGGTGTGTGTGTGTGTTTGTGTGTGAGTGTGTGTGTGTGTGTGTGTGTGTGTGTGTGCGTGTTTAATCCAATCAGCCTCTTCAGTGGGGGAATTCAAGCCATTGACATTTACTGAGATAATAGATAAGTGTGGTAGCATTCTATTCATCTTATTTTGTGAAAGTCCATTGCTTAGTTTTGTCTTTTGCATCATTGTGGAATCTAGGTTCTATCCTATAATTTCTGGGTGTTTACTTTGCTGAAGGTCCATTGTTATGGTCAGTGTGTGGGACAGGTTGAAATATTTCCCGGAAAGCTGGTTTTCTTGTGGCAAATTTCCTCAATGTTTGCATATCAATAAAAGATTTGATTTCTCCCTCAATTTTAAACCTTAGATTAACGGGATATAGAATTCTGGGCTGGAAGTTGTTCTGTTTAAGTAGATTAAAGACAGATGACCACTGTCTTCTGGCCTGAAAAGTTTCATTAGAGAAGTCCACAGTCACCCTGATGGACTTGCCCCTGTAGGTCAGTTGGTGCTTATTCCTAGCAGCTTGCAAAATCTTTACTTTTGTCTTGACTATAGATAGATTCATCACAATGTTCCTTGGAGAAGCTCTATTTGAATTGAGGTGAGTAGGGGACCAATTTCCCTTGGAAAGGAGTTTTTCAGAATCTTTGATGATGTTTGGGAAATTTTCACTTATTAGATTCTCTAGAATGGCTTCCATTCCTCTGTTTCGAGAATCTGGCATTCTTCCTCTCCTTCTGGGATACCTATAACTCTTATGTTTGAAAGCTTCAATGAGTCCCATAATTCTGTCAGTGAACATTCTGCTTTCTCTCTCTTCTTCCTCTTTAACTATCTGAGTTATCAAAAGAGCTTTATCCTCTACTTCTGAGATTCTTCTCCATGATCTCATCTGCTGTTAATACTTTCTAATGCATCCTTAAGTTCTCTAATTGACTGCTTCAGTTCCTTGAGCTCTGCTATATCCTTTCTATATTCTTTGTACTGTTCAACTCTAATTTGATTTTGTTTGTGGATATCCTTTTTGTTACTTTCCACTTTCTCATCAATTATTTTCATTGTTTTTTTTGATTGTTTTCCACTTTCTCAGCAATTTCATTCATTGCTTTTTGATTATTTCCACTTTCTCAGTAATTTCCTTCATTGTTTTCATCATCTGTATTTTATTTTATTTTATTTTATTTATGTTTTATGTTATCTTTTCTTATTAAATCATAGATGTGTGCAATAATGCAATCATGAGGTACAATGTGCTGGTTCCATATACGGTCTGAAATATTTTCACCGAACTGATTAACATAGTCTTCATGGCATTTTCTTAATTATTGTGTTTAAACCCTTATACTCTATACTTAGTAAACTTCACCTGCACCCTTCAAAGATGCACTCTAGGTATGGACCCACCAATCACCCTTTCTCCACCCTTCCTCCCCCACTCTTCCCCTCCCTTTCCTCCTTCCCCATATTCTTGTACTGAGATTGGGTTACAGCCTTTGTATGAAAGCCATAAATTAGTTTCATATTAGGGCTGAGTACATTGGGTACTTCTATTTGGTACTTCCATTCTTGGGATACCTTGCTAAGAAGAATATTTTCAATCTTCATCCATGTAAACACGAAAGAGGTATAGTCTCCATCTTTCTTTACAGCTGCATAATATTTCACAGTGTACAAATACCACAATTTATTTATCCATTCATAAGTCGATGGACACTTGGGGTTTTTCCATGACTTTGCAATTATGAATTGGGCTGCAATAAACACTCTGGTACATATATCTTTGTTATAATGTGATTTTTTTTGTCTTCTGTATAAATACCTAGTAGAGGAATTATAGGATCGAATGGCAGATCTATTTTTAAATCTCTAAGTATTCTCCAAACATTCTTCCAAAAGAACCGTATTAGTTTGCATTCCCACCAGCAGTGTAGAAGTGCTCCCTTTACTCCACATCTGCCCCAGCATCTCTGTTTTTGAGATGTTGTGATGTGGGCTAATTTTACTGCCGTTAGATGATATCTCAAAGTAGCTTTGATTTGCATTTCTCTGATTAAGGATGATGAGCATTTTTTTCATGTATCTGTAGGCCGTGTGTCGGTTTTCTTCACAGAAGTTCCTCTTCAAGTCCCTTGCCCAGCCTGAGATGGAATCACTTGACCTTTTCTGGCTAATGTGCTTGAGTTCACTGTGGATTTTGGTTATTAAACCTTTGTTGGGGACATATCTTGCAAACATCTTCTCCTATTCTGAGGGCTGTCTGCTTGCTATACTTACTGTGTTCTTGGCTGTGCAGAAACAGTTTAGTTTCATCTGGTCCCAGTAGTGTATTTTTGATGCAGCTTCAATTGCCTGGAGGGGTCCTCCTCAAAAAACATTCGCCCAGGCTGATTCTTTCAAGTTTTCCCTGTGCTTTCTTCTAGTATTTTTATAGTTTCATGTCCTAAGTTTAAATCGTTAACCCAGTGAGAGTCTATATTAGTTACAGGTGAAAGGTATAGGTCTAGTTTCAGTCTTCTACAGGTCACCAGCCAGTTCACCCAGCACCATTTGTTAAATAGGGAATCTTTTCCCCATTGGATGTTTTTAATTGGCTTGTGAAATATCAAATAACGGTAAGTAGCTGGGTTCATTTCTTGGTTCACCATTCTGTTCCATATATCTACCTCTCTGTTTTTGTGCCAGTACCATGCTGTTTTGATCACTATTGATTTATCGTGTAGTCTGAGGTCTGGTAGCATAATTCCTCCTGCTTTGTTTTTATTTCTGAGTAATGTCTTGGCTATTCCAGTTTTTTTCTGACTTTATATAAAATGATGTACTTTTTTTTGAGATATTTAAAGTATGACAATGAAGCTTTAATAGCGATTGCATTAAAATTATATATTGCTTTGGGTAGTATGGACATTTTGACAATGCTGATTTTTTTCCAGCCATGAGCATGGTATGTTTTTCCATTTGTTAACATCTTTAGCTATTTCTTCTCTTAGAGTTTCATAGTTCTCTTTATAGAGATCTTTCACATTCTTTCTCAGACAAACTCTCAAATATTTCATCTTCTTTGGCGCTACTGTAAATGGAATAGAGTCTTTGATTGTTTTTTTAGCTTGGGTATTGTTGGTATATATAAAGCCTAAAGATTTATGGTGATTGATTTTGTACCATGAGACATTTCTGTATTCCTTGATCACTTCTAAAAGTTTTGTAGTAGAATCCCTGGTATTTTCCAGATATACAATCATATCATCTGCAAAGAGTGAATGTTTGATCCCTTCTGATCCTATATGGGCATCCTTGATCACCTTTTCTTCCCTTATTGTGATGGCTAAAACTTTTATTACAAGGTTAAAGATTGGAGACAATGGGCAACCTTGCCTGGTTCCTGATCTGAGTGGAAATTGTTTTGATTTAACTCCATTCAGTATCACATTGGCTGTAGGTTTATTGTAGATGGTCTCTATTAGTTGAAGAATTATTCCTTCTACACCCTTTTTCTTAAGTTTTCTGATCATGAAGGGATGCTGGATGTTATCAAAAGCTTTTCTGCATCAATTGAGAGAATCATATGGTCTTTGTTTTTTAATTTATTTATGTGCTCAATTATCCTTATAGATCTATGGATATTGAACCACCTTTGAGACACTGGGATAAAACCCACTTGGTCATGGTGTATAATTTGTTTGATGTGTTGCAGGATTCTGTCTGCTAGGATCTTATTGAATATATTTGTATCAGTATTCATCAGTGATATTGGTCTATAAGTTTCTTTTCTTGTTAGGTCTTTTCCTGGTTTTGGGATCAAGGTGATGTTTGCTTCATAGAATGTGTTGGGTAGTATTTCTTCTTTTTCTATATTTAGGAAAAGTTTGAGTAATATAGGTACTAGTTCCTTTTTAAATGTTTGATAGAATTCTGATGTGAAGCCATCTGGTCCTGGGCTCTTCTTTTTAGGGAGATTTTGTATAGTTGATGCTATTTCAGAACTTGATATAGGGCAGTTCAACATTTCCCCCTCATTCTAAGTCTTGGAAGGTGGTGTTCTTCCAAGCATTTGTTGATTTACTGCAGGTTTTCGTATTTCTGAGAATACAGTTTTTGTAGTATTTTTTAAGAATTTTTTAAATTTCTAAGGAGTCTGTTTTTATTTCAACTTACCATTTCTGGTTGATGAAATTAGAGATTTTACTCTTTTTTTCCTGGTCAGGATAGCTAAAGGTTTATCTATTTTATTTACCTTTTCAAAAAACAAACTTTTTTATTTATTGATCTGTTGTGTAATTCTTTTTTTTCAATTTAATTTAATTCTACTCTAATTTTGGTTATTTCTTTTCTTCTGCTGGGTTTAGGATTGGAGTGTTCTTCTTTTTCCAATTGCTTGAGATGTCTTATTAAGTTGTTAACTTCCTCTCTTTTTGTTCTTTTGAGGAAGGCTTGCAGTGCTATAAATTTCCCTCTTAGGACTGCCTTTGCAGTATCACAGAGATTCTGATAATTAGTGTCTTCATTGTCATTTTGTTCCCAAAATTTGTTAATTTACTTCTTAATCTTGTCTATGACCCAGCTGTCATTCAGCATGAGGTTATTCAGTTTCCATGTTTTCGTATGAGTACGCAGGTTTTTGTTTTTCCTGATTTCCTCTTTTGTTTCATGATGGTCTGAGAATATGCAGGAATAATTTCTATTCTTTTAAATTTGCTGAGGTTATATTTGTGACCTAACATGTGATCGATTTTCAAGTATGTTCCATGAGCTGATGAGAAGAATTTGTATTCAGTTTTGTTAGGATAAAATGTTCTGTTAATGTCTGTTAAATCCGATTGTTGGATGGCTAAGTTTAAATCTAAAATTTCTTTGCTTAGCTTCTTTTTAGAGGTTCTATCCAGCAACACTAAAGGGGTGTTAAAATCTCCGACTACTATGGACCTGGAGGAAATCAAGTTGCTCATGTCCGTTAGAGTTTTTCTTAGAAATTGAGGTGCAATTGTGGTTGGGTGCATAAATATTAATCATTGAAATCTCATCACATTGAGTCTTGCCCTTAACAAATATGTAGTGACCCTCCTTATCTTTCCTTATTTTTGTTGGTTAAAACCTATTGTATCTGCAAATAAAATTGCAACACCTGCTTTTTTCCATTTTCCATTTTCCTGGAATATAGATGACCATCCCTTCACCCTGAGTCTATATTTATCTTTTAATGTAAGATAAGATTCTTGTTTGAAGCAGATATCTTGCCTGAGTTTTTCTATCCATTTAGCCAGCCTGTACCTCTTTAGATGACAATTTAATCCATTCATCTTAATTGAGAATATTGATAGGTCTGGTAGAATTTTTGGTATCGAGTTTTTCGAAAGACCAGTGGATATTTTAAATCCTTTAACCACTGTGGAAGTTGGAATTTGATCAAAAGTTTCAGAGTGAGTTTACTTTTGTGGTGGAGAGTTGTGCTGGACATTATGGAGAATAGGTCTGAGGATATCCTGGAGAGTTGGGTTAGTTATAGCAAATTTCTTCAACATATGAATGCCATTAAAGTATTTAATTTCTTCTTCATAAATGAAACTCACTTTAGCTGGGTACAGGATCCTGGGTTGAACGTTATTTTGTTTTAGGAGATTAAAGTTGATGACCACCCTCTTCTGGCTTGAAAGCTTTCAGCAGAGAGATCAACAGTCATTCTGATATTCTTTCTCAAATCAGGTAAGGCTCCAACTTCTTTTCTCAAAGTATCTAAATCTTTGGTGGTTTTGTCTTTGAATTCATTATATTCTTTAGACATCTTCTGAATTAATCCTACAATTTCTACCTCCATCTTTACTTCCATTCTATTGATTTTGTTTGCAATCCAAATTCTAAATTTTATTTCAGCCATATCAGCTATCTGTTTGTGAATGGGGTCCTCTGGATGGGCTGGTTTGTCATTCCTTTGGGGAATTGAACTGTTCTGTTTATTCATGTTGCCAGAGCAGAGTTTTTCCACTGATTCCATCCCATGATTGTTTTTAAGTGTTTAGCCTAATGAGCAGGTAAGGTGAAATAGGACTGGAAACTTCTATGGTTGTGATTGACCAGCCCTTCACCTGGGAACTGGGAATGGTGACTGCCGCTTTTCCTCTACAGTTTTGCAAAAGACCTGTACAGTAGTACAGTCTGTGAGTCTAGAAGCTTCCATGGTGAAGTGTGGGTAGGTGGCTCTGTCTTGTATTCAGCTGATCTCTGTTCAATGCTAGTGAATTCATAACTCTAGGTTGCAGTCTCAGCTTTGGTAAAATACAAGCAACTAGGACATCCCTTTCCCCACTGTTAAAATCTGGAAGAGGACAATCAAACCTTCCCACTATAGTAAAACCTGGGTCTCACCTTGGGGGATCCTTGGGTAATTTGTCCAGTTCAAGAGTTCCCAACCAATTGTCCCAGATATCCCCCACTTACTAGCTGGAGAGATGAAAAGGACTCCAGCAGCTAGATGTTAGGCATCTATTGCCAGCTCAAGTGTGGTTTGAGCGCCTCTGGTGCTGTGAGGGGTCAGAGATGCCCAACTTGTAGGAGGTTTAGAGCCAGGAAGTTCATGCCTCTTACACCACGTTGGTTGTTTTTCATCACTGGACTTTGGTCACCCCAGTCACTTGTAGTCCCACTGGCAGTCACTGTTAACTCAATCTTTGTGGCCCTGTTCTGTCCAATAAGAAAATGTGCCAGGGCTATGTGCCATGCAGAGTCAAAGTGAGGTTGTTGCCTCCTCCTTCTGGTTACCACAGTCTGCCACCATCTAGCAGGGGAAGCTGAGGTCTGCCTGACTCAGGTGGTCAATGGCAGCTGAAGAAAGTTCCACCTGAACTCTGTTCAAAACTGAGGAAATCAAGACAGCAAAATAATTTTTCCCTCAGCCACGACACCTTTGTATCCGCTGTTCTGCAGCTCTGGAATTCTTATAGGGTGAGGTCTGGTTCCCTCTGGCAGGCCAAAGCATTGGGGAGATTACTCTAAAGAGTTAGACCCCAACAGGATCACTCTACTAATGCTGAAATTGGGTGGGAGCTGCCTCCTCTTGGGTTTGTACACCTCAGCATTTTCCAAGCCTCCACCCACAATGCAGGAACCCAAGCCTCTGTCTGCTGCTTAGATACTCTTTTTTGTGGCCAGGTAAGTCATCTTTCTCTCTATGTCTTTCTGTACAGTTGCTGGATTCACAGCTGTACTGCCACCATCTATGCAATGCACTTTACTAGCCAAAAAATGCAGACATTCTGGCTTATGGAGTATTTGGACTTCCAGACTGCCAATCAGGGGTGTGTGGGAGGGGGTAGACTGAAGGATCAAGGTGGCAAAGAAAATATTTGTTCAAATTTTCTGCCAGACAAGGGAATTTCTAGACTCACAACAGGGGCTATCTTGAGAAGGAGTCCCAACTTCCAGCAATTCTGTCTGGTGGGGTGAGGAAGGACAGCCTCAGTTTATCACTCACGAGATCACACAGTAAGGAAGCAACTTTCTTAAGGAAGGGGATGGCCACACAACCTTTTTGGGATGAGATCTATACCTGAAAATAGATTCTTTGGAGTCGAAGCTTGCCTCAGCAAGGAAGACGAGAAAATATCTATCTCAGCTCTCAGCTCAGCTCCCCTCCTTCAGCTTTGTTGGGTTCTTTCTGGTCATTATCCCTCCCTCCAGACTGGAGCTTCTGTTGAGACCTGGATCCAATCAGCCATTGTCCCTCATTCACCCTTATTCTTATTGAATGTGAAAATTGGAGTTACAGAAAATAGCCAACCCGAGGATTTAGCAAAACACCAAACACTTTGAGAACAAATGAGCAAATAAACATATAAAAAGGCTACCAGACACACAAGCGCACAGATGCACTAACACTCAGAAACACATAGACATACAGACAAAAAAAAAAAAAACTACAATAAAAATAATACTTGTAAAAGAATTGAAAAAAAAGAAAAAGAAAAAGAACCCTCTAAAAATATGATGTAAGCACTCTCAGAAACCATAAGAAGGGAAGAAGAGGAAGAGAAAAAGAAAAGAAAAACAAAAGCAAAAAAAGTAGTGTTCATAAAAAAAAATTAGAAAAGAAGACAAAAAATTAAAAATAGAAAAAAAAAATTAACAATAGCTCCTCCAAGAAAAGGATTAAAAAAAAGAAAAAAAATGCACCAATCACAAAAATATTATTCTTGTGTGTATGTATATATATATACACAAGATATATATATATATATGTGTGTGTGTACATATGAAGTAGGGATCAACTTTTGTAGAAATATATTTATAATGCAATATACTTTCTGGACACCAGGTGGCACTGTGAGTGGTTCCCAGGATTATACCTGATTCACAGTTTACATTGTTACCACGGTAACCACCTTACCTGGCCAATTGCCATTTTTGGAGTTTCTATAAAAGTTTATTTCCTAATTGTAGTCCAACCTCTGCTGCTCTATTCCAGACGGCACTCCCATGTGACCTCCCAACTCAGTGCAGGGGTCCACACTTCACAAATCTTTCCACTCTGCTCCCACGTTCTCCTGCAAACTGGCAACTGCAATTGGCTGTGGGGGAGGAGTTGGCTGCCACAGGCTGCCACTGTAGTGCATGGAGACCTTTTCCTCAGTTTCCATGGCTCAGAGACTCACTTTTGAGTCCAGCCACCCACCAGTTTGCCACACAGCCTAAACTGCCAGTCCACACAAGTATTCCCTGTCACAGCCTGAACTGCCAGTCCACACAAGTATTCCCTGTCAGAAATTGTCTAGTCTATTTAATCACTCCTGTTGTTCTGGGAAAAGATGTCCAACAATTCAAAATGTCTGTTTCCTGGGAGAGATCCCTTCACCTCAATTTTCCATTGGGCTGCCTAGCCCTCTGTGGCTCCAAGCAGCACCCCTTTCTGATCACCAAACTCTACTCAGTAATAAATTTTCATCAATTAGATTTCGCATGAACTGCGAACTGCTGTCCTCTGTGAGGGAGAGCTGGCCAGGCAGGGAAAATCTCTACAGTAGAGTCCGTGGTTTTAAATTACAACTCATATACAGCAATCCTTCAATTTGCTGTGTGTCTCCAGCTGTCCATCCACACCAATAATCCACATGGGGAAAAGATCCAGAGCCCCCTCCCTCTCACCTAATTACTTGGGAGAGATGGGCTACACATCCATCCTGTCCGCCATCTTGCTCCGCCTCCTGTGAGATGTTTTAACATAAGGAATGGAACTGGGCAAAGAGATCCATGTAAAGAGATTAAAGAAAAAAATCAAAATAGATGGAAAATCAGAAGATAAGAATGCCGTAGAGCCTAAAGAGGAGAGAGATACATGTACAAAAAGAACCTACAGAAAGCCATTAATAAGGTCCATTAATGATCTTTGAGAGAGCTATTTCAATGTAGTGACATCAAGATATCAGTGGATAGGCTTGGCGCCTGTAGCACAGTGGGTACGGCATCAGCTACATACACTGAGGCTAGAGGGTTCAAACCCAGCCCAGGCCAGATAAACAACAATGACAACTGCAACAAAAAATAGCCAGGCATTGTGGGGTGCCTGTAGTCCCAGCTACTGGGTGGCTGTGGCAAGAGAATAGCTTAAGCTCCAGCGTTTGAGGTTGCTGTGAGCTGTGACACCACAGCTCTCTACTGAGGGTGACAGTGAGACTCTGTCTCAAAAAAAAAAAAAAAAAAAAAAAAAAGATTGCAGTGGATAGTTCTGAAGAGTAGCCACTGAGAAAAAGTATCTTTGGGAAGAAGAGAAATAAAGGGAGAAACAATTTTTTTTAACATGGGAAATACTTGAATGACTTGAATGTCCTTGTAGGCAGAGGACAATGTTCATGTGGAGAATTAAAATTAAAGATGCAGTAGGGAAAATGAATAAATGATGATGTAAGTTATCTGAGAAAATAGTATCAGAGTGGGATCATAAGCATAGGAGAAGAGGTTAGCTTTTCAAGAAAGAGAAGTATTTCTTTCTCTATTTTTGAGACAAGAGTGAAAGAGTTTAGAATGAGGAAGACATAAAGAAAATTTCAACCATAAAAAGTCATGTTATCTCAATCTTAAGCTTATTAATACATGTTTTAAATTTTCTAGATAATGGAAGATTTAAAGTTTTCAGTTTATTATTGTAGAAGGGGAAACATGTGCCATGGTGTGCCTGACAACCATTTAGTAAATTTGTAGATACATTCTTCTTGTGAAATGCAGTCATGTGCACAGTCTTTTGATCCTTGCACAGTTGTGTACATAAGAATGTGTCTTGGGCCTGGAAAATTTCCTCATGAAGAGATAAAGACCCCTTATAATTTGTGTTGGACAGATGTCTTATTTTGGAAATATCTTTCCCCGATTCATACTTGATGTGTATTTGTTTGTTCTACTTAAGTGGGTGCATCATGTGGCATCTGTCCAACCTTACTACTATAGGTGTTCCCAGTGGGGAGGCAATGTGCTCCTTCACTTGCAGTACAAGAAAGGTGTATACAGACCATTTTGCTGCATTGTTTTTTAGGATAAGACTTGCTGGTCATGGGGGATCAATACTACTTATGGAAGCTGATATTCCTATGTGTCTTCTCTATGGAAGAAAAAGCATTTTACAACCATTGCTGTGTGATTTGTGTCTTTCTTGGTGACCTCAATACCTGCAAACCATACAGAGAGTTGAAATCTTAGGACTACTACTCCTGACGGTAGTCAAAAGGTATCGACTTCTCAATAATTCCAGCCTGGCTATTCCTTTTAAAATAAAGTAAAAGACTAAACTTTGCTATGCATGATCATGGTTGCCTGAGAGCCAGACACATTGGGGCACCTGGCTGCAATTTTCTATGTCCAGACTCTCAATTTAAGTTGCATTTACCAAGATCAATTTCTTTGATGATTTACCAATTTCTTTGATGGTTTACTTTAGTGATATCTGAAATCTCTGAAATAATAAAAATGAATCTTTTTCTTTGGAAAGAATAACGTTTGGTTCGTACCAGATCTTATGGTATAAGACACTGCAGTGCAGTAATGAAGTGCTAAATCACATTGATAGAGCTTCATGAATGGTGAAAAATCATTTTTGCAGTTATTGATGGTGGTGTGTGTGGTGGGGAAGGTGAGGAGAGGGACACTTTAGCACTGCTATCTGTAATCAAGAGTTATGGATGCCAAAAGATTTAAGCATGTTTTTTTTTTTTTTTTTTTTTTTCTGGACTTTCTGGGTTTTGTTAGTTAAACCCACAAATAGCTACCACCTCTGAATTGCTCATAATGTGTTATATACTGGACTATATGGATTTGCATATTGTCTTATTTCATCCAGGTTGTTATGAAAAAGATACTATAAACTGAGTGGCTTATGAACAACAAACATTTGTTTCTCATAGTTCTGGAGGGTGGGGTGTCCAAGGTCAAGAAGCCAGCAGGTTTGGTGTTTGATAGGAGCCTATTTTCTGGTCCATAGATGACACCTTCTCACTATCCTCACATGGCAAAAGGGGCTAGTCAGCTCTCTGGATTCTCTTTTATCAAAACACCAATCCCTCCCATTCATGGGGGTCCAAGCTCATGATCTAATCACTTCCCAAAGGTCTTGCATCCTCATATAATCCCTTTGGGGGTGAGGATTTCAACATATAAGTTTTAGAGGAACACAAACATTCAGAACATAGCATATATATGAACTCATCTATTCCCCAAATAATAAAGCACTGCACACTAATCATCATCCTTCTGAGGCTTGCAGTGATTAGGTAACTTGCTTGCTGTCACAGGCTGATAAGGGGTAGTCAGATTTTGAATGCAAATCCACATGATTCCAACAGTTCTAAAGTTCTAAATCACATTGATAGAGCTCTTAACCAATATTCTGAGTCATTCTTTCTAAGGGTTGATTAATCATCCCAGTAATGTGGGGAGCCTTAGAAATGAAGATTCTTACATAAATCATTATACTATACTATGGAAGAACAAAAGATCCACCAAGAACCACAGCACCATATGTCCTACATCACTTCACTATCTTATATCATAAGATAGTGATGCCAAACAAGGAAATCAATAAACTGCTGTGAGTAATGGTTGGAATTGAAGTGAAAAGAACAGTGACAATATTCTTGAACCTGTGGTTCTGGTGGAACCTTAGCCAGATTTCCATTGCCAATATTTCCTTTTGTACCATTTGTTGTTGCTAAAATAAAAATTGATCCTACTATTGCATGTGTATATATCAATATTTCAGGAGAAAGCTCAAAAACAGAAAATGAAGATTAATGCTTTATGTAGGTTAAGGCTTCCTACTCAATGTGACGTAAGGAAGAATTTAAGAGTGTTGGTCTTCAGACATACCTTGGATGATATTAAAATGGTTAAAGTAGTATGTTTTTTTCCAGGTTCCTATAGTTTTAGACAGTTAGACTAATTCATTCTGTTAAAATAATAGTTTCCCTTTTGGCAAATTATCCTTGCAATTATTCTTTGAAATATAAACTAAAACTTTCTATTCAAAAGTTGGTAGTACTATCTTAACTGTGTTGAAAATTGATATTTATTTAGCCAGGTATTGTGACGGGTGCCTGTAGTCCCAGTTACTTGTGAGGTTGAGGCAAGAGAATCGCCTAAGTCCAAGAGCTGGAGGTTGCTGTGAGTTGTGACGCCACAGCATTCTACTGAGCATGATAAAGTGAGACTCCGTCTCTAAAAAAAAAAAAAAAAAAAAAAAAAAAATTGGTATTTATTCTAGGCCAGTGTTCAACAAGTGCCATTTCTTTTTATATCTCAATGTTTTCTGCAAACTACCCTACTTAGTAATCTTTCTTCTAAACTATGGTACCTTAAAAGTTATTTACTTTTCTGCATAGAACAATTGAAGCCATTACTAAATTGCATTGCATTATTTATAGCTGAAATCACAGACACACACTCTGTCTATAATTTATATATTTCGACATGAACAGAAATTAAATGACTAAAAGAACTGTGGCAATCTCACCAGATATTAACATATTAAACATGAGAGCTGATAACTGGGTTTGGGTTTATGTGGCTAGAGATAAGGGTCTATAGGATTTGGCAAGTCACCTGTTGAATGGATTAATTTCTTCTCATTCTTTCAAAGATCTGGATTATAATAGGTATCATAAAAGTACATGACATAATCTTTTATATTTGAGGAATCATCTAGAGATGTTAGAGTTTTACCTAAAATATCTTGAGAAAGTCTTCATTAAAAGGGGATTTTCTTATCCACAGAAAAATATGGCATATCTCAGTCTATAATAAATAAGAGAAGGAAATATTGTTAGGTAAGATAAATAGGAAAAAGGCTCTTGTTGTTCCTAACATCATACTGAAGAGAGATTCATTCAGTATGTATTTATTGAATTACTACTATGTATCTGGCATTATATTAGAAAGACCAGAGGTAAGGCTTTTAAATTGCCCAGTACCTCGTCAGTCCTCACCATATTGTGCATTGGCATTTCCATTTTCTTGGTGTTGGGATTATTCTACCTGAGCTAGACTTTGCAGATAATTCTGAGAAAGAATCTGCTTTTCCCTTGGATTAAACATGAATCTAATTGCAGAAGGCCTGGTAGTAAAGTAAAGAAGAATTTTAAACCTTATATTTATGACATGAGACAGAAGTTGGCATACACTTTCAAAGATGGAAGGTGGCCATAATAAATCTTGTTGCCATACAAGATAAGAAAGAAAAAAGTACATCAATAATCTACATACTCTCAATTTCCAAAGAAAATGTTGGAATTTTGTGGGGCTACATATATCCTCCAAATTCCTATAACTTTTTGTTTCTATCCTGAAAAAAAAAAAAAAGGAATTTATGTTTTGACAGAACACAGAGCAGAGTTGTACTGTTTCTGTAAAAAATTGCAGGTAAATGTTATTTGTTAGTTTAATTTCTCACCTCAGAGAACTACATGCTTTGTTTGACAGCAGTGGCCTTTTGAATTGAATTATGGTTAATTAGAAAATGATAAGTAAACTAAGGAAGAAGATACGCTGGGACATGTAAATCATCATTATACCAGAAACAAAACCACTTTATCTCTGCATGAATCACTGTGAATGATGACAAAGGAAAAAAAAAAAAACAAAAAAAAAAAAACTTAGAATTAATGCAATGGTGGAGGAAAGACTCCCAAAGTAATAGCTGAATATGGATGATAGTTAAAACTATGGGAATAGGTAAGACTGTTTAGGATGTCTATAATAAAGGAGAAAAGCAGAGTGATTCTATAACAAAACCCTAGAAAAAATTAACATTTCATTGATGAACAGAACAAAGAATACAAAAGAGATCGGAAAGGAGCAATCATGAGAGGTATCAGGAGAAACAGAAGACTATGATGTTATGGATATCAGGGGAAGCATTTCAACGTGGAGGGAGGCATGAACAGAGTTAAAGGCTGCGGAGACGTCACAAGTAAAATAAGGACTCAAACCATGACAATTTAGATTGAACAGTTGATGACCATATGCTAGAATTGTTAGGACATACATATGTCATATTGCAATGGTATGAACAGTCACATAGGGCTGAGAAAATGCATATAATGTAAGAGAAAAGAATATTGGCAAAATAAAGCATTAGAGTTGGTAGAGGCTTTTTTTTGTTGTTGTTGTTTGTTTGTTTGTTTGGCCAGGGCTGGGTTTGAACCCACCACCTCTGGCATATGGGGCCGGCATCCTACTCCTCTGAGCCACAGGCACCACCCGGTAGAGGGTTTTGATAAAAGTAAATATTGTAACAGGCACTGTTACAAAATATGGGAATAAAGCAATGATCAAAACAGATGAGGTCCTTGGCCTCTTGGTACTAACATTATTGTTGAGGGGTGGAGAAAATAAAAAAAAAAAAGTCAGGCAGTGAATAGTTCTTTAAAGGAAAATCAAGATAAATGGGTAGAGAGTGATTGGATGCTATTTATAAGGAGTGGGCCTGAAAGACTTTTCGAACAAAGTGGCATTTTAGAAAAGTTTTGAATGAGATGAAAGAGAAGAACATGCTAGTATACAGAAGTGGTGGGATAGGGAGAGGAAATCATTCCAGGCACAGATTAGAGAAATATTTCTAAGAGGGGAATGTGCTTGTTATCTTTGAAGAGCAGAAATTAATCAGTATGTTCCAAGCAGAGTGAGGGCAGACAATTAACTGGTTGCCAAATTGTATAATGCTTTGAAAATTACTCTGAATGAGATACAAAGTAATTGGTAAGATTTGAACAGAAGAGGGGTTATGTTTTCCAACTCATGTTTTTTCTTAAAGGATCATTTTGTCTGCTTCATAGAAAATAGACCACAAGGAAGAGGCTGGAATCAGGAAAGCCATATCTGATAGCAGTTGAAGTAATTAATGCAGGAGATGATGGTGGCTTTTACCAGGCTGGTAACAATAGAAACAATGAAAAGTAACTGGATTTTGAATGTATTTGAGCAAGAGTTGTCACAACATGTTGAAGGATTGAAAATGGTATATGAAGGAAAAAGGGCAGTCACAAATGACTACCAGAAATTTTAGTCTCAGCAATTGTGAAAATGGGAGCATCATGTATTGAGACCCGGCAGTATGTGGTAAGAGAAGATTGGCCAAAGATGCAAATCAACTTTAGTTTGAAATAGAAATATTGACTTGGTAATTGAATAGAGATACCTTGATTATGGATCAAACTATATGTATTTTGACATTAGAAAGGTCAGGTTAGAAACATAAATTTGAAGGGTGTCAAACTACAGGGGTTCTTTACAGTTGTGGAATTTGATGAGTCCACTTGAGTAGTGATTTTGGATAGAAAAGGAAGAATACAAAAATATGAGCCTGAGCTCTTTGCCTTTAAGGATCTAGAAGAAGAAATACCATCAAAGAAGACTAAGAAGATATGGCCAATAAAGAAAAAGGGGGCCGAAGAATGGCTATAGAGCAATGTGTTTTGAAAAGGACTGAAACACAGGGACAAATGCTACTAAATGGTCAAGTAAAATGACAGTTCGGAACTGACTATTGAAATTAGAGATTTGGTAGTCATTGGTTTTAATCACGACAAGCAAATTGGCTTGGAAACAATGTACAATTGAATTATTTTGTGTAGTATTCCTCAGTTACGCATGCATAAGTGTGGTGAAGGTCAATGTTAAGATTTGTGCAAAATTGGTTGTTTTGTAGGGAAGAAGCATAAAAAGGCAAGAGAATTGAAGGAGATGATGACCTACTAATTTTTAAATTAATCTCATGCAGTTGACAACATGATTTAGTTTGTATAGGGATGAGAATGAGGCCAAGATGGTCAGTAAGTTCAAACAGTAAGTGCTATGAGAATGGGAATGCTGGAAGAATAAGTTATTATGGTTAGAAAGTAGGATGACAAAGTTAAATTTTTCAAAGTGGTTTTAGTTTGAGTGAAGATAAAGTCCTAAAAATTGTCATGGATGTGGGTATCTGTAGCAAAATGTAGGTGAAGTCATTGGGATAGAAGAGTGGACAGTGAATTATGTTGCTAAAATTTATTATGGGCCACGTTTAAACCCACCACCTCCAGTATATGGGGCCAGTGTCCTACTCCTTTGAGCCACAGGCACCTCCTTTTTTTTTTTTTTTTTTAGAATTCATCCCAAATGGATGTTAAAATTACTCATAATTGTAGCTATATTTGTGATACACAGGAAGATTATGGGCCAAGCATCAAAGTCTTCACTGAATGTCATGGTTGTATTAGGAACCTTGGAAGTCTAATTTATCCACACACAATCTTTAGAATGATTCTCCTCTTTTCTTCCTTCTACCTCCACAAAACATTACATCATAATTTTTTGTTATGTCAATATGTGTCTATCACTAGTTGAAAAGTGAAGTTTTTTTAGTCTATAAGCATACATCTTTAGTTCTTCAAAAGAACTGTATTAAGGGCAGCGCCTGTGTCTCAAAGGAGTGGGGCACCAGCCCCATATACCAGAGGTGGCGGGTTCAAACCCAGCCCTGACCAAAAACTGCCAAAAAAAAAAAAAAAAAAAAGGAACTGGATTAATCTCCTCAATACTGTATTCCACATGGCTTCTTCTTTCTTATGCTATTCCTTTGTTTTGGTGAAGGTTTCCTGATAGAGGTACAGAGGAGATAAAGTTTTTGAAACTTTTACATATTTGAAAAAAATCTTCATTCTATACTAATACTTGATGGATAGAACTTTTGAGTATAGAATTACAAATGGAAAATTATTTTCCACTTGTGATGGCATTGCTCCAAAATCTTTTACTTCTTATTTTGATAGTTGAGTGAGCCAATGCAATTCTGACTTCCACTCCTTCATATGTGACTTATTTCTAGAAGCTTGTAAGATTTTATCTGAATTCACAGTATGCTGAAAACCAGTGAGAATGTGTCCTGATACAGGCTTTTCATTCTTTTATATGTGAGGAAAGAAACATAAGTCCTGTTATTAATCAATTATGTCCTTTGGTTATGGGAAATACTTTTGGAATAGTTCTTTGATGCTTTTCTTCCCTCTCTATTTTCTGTTTTTTCTTTCTAGAATTTATGAGACTTCTTTTTTTTTTTTTTGAGGAAAGATTGAAATCTTTATTTTTTTTTCCTTTCCCCATATTCTTTTTTTTTTTTTTTTTTATAAGCAGGAACTCAACTTTATTGCATCAAGCAGCTGCTTATATAGAGCGTGGGGAAAGGGCGGGGAAAGAAGGCAGGGGATGAGGTGCGTGACAGGGTTGGGCCAATGGCATGGTACCACGTTGGCTGTATCTAGGTAGAGGAGTTTCAGGCCCGGCCTTGCTGAGTCATTGCTACGTGGAAGTAGCTCGATGGATCTACATCTAGTCAGGCTCAGGAAGTTGCACTAGGCCTCAGGCACATGGCAGGGCCCAACAATTCCCTCTTTTGTTTTTTGTATGGCGGATAAACATAGCCCCTGTCTTAGGTTGCCTGCTCT
>CAUYPK010092897.1:0-18732 GCA_963574355.1 Loris lydekkerianus | reverse complement strand
CGACTCAGCAAGGCCCGGCCTGAAACTGCCTCTACCTAGATACAGCCAATGTGGTACCATGCCACTGGCCCGACCCTGTCACTCACCTCTTCCCCTGCCTTCTTTCCCTGCCCCTTCTCCACAATAAAAAAAAAAATAAATAAAACTCCAAAAAAAAATAAAAATAAAAAAAAATAAAAGCAATAATCTCTGATACTGGGCGGTGCCTGTGGCTCAGTGGGTAGGGCGCCAGCCCCATATACTAAGGGTGGTGGGTTCAAACCCAGCCCTGTCCAAACAGCAACAAAACATAGTCGGGCGTAGTGGCGGGCGCATGGAATCCCAGTACTCGAGAGGACGAGGCAAGAATCACCTAAGCCTAGGAGTTGGAGGTTGCTGTGAGCTGTGACATCACAGCACTCTACCAAGAGCAACAAAGTGAGACTCTGTCTCTACCAAAAAAAAAAAAAAAGAAAAAGAAAAAAAAATCTCCTATACTTATAAAACTCCAATATAAATGCACTGGTCAAAGACACCTTATATATGATAAAGATAAATGGTTGTTGATATAATTTTTCTTTTTCTTTTTTTTTTTTTTTGACAGTCTCACTTTGTGGCCCTCTGTGGAGTACCGCAGTGTCATAGATCACAGCAACCTCTAACTCTAGGGCTTAAGCCATTCTCTTGCCTCAGCCACCCAAGTAGCTGAGACTACTGGTGCTCACCACAACACCTGGCTATTTTTAGAGATGGGGTCTCGCTCTGGCTCAGGCTGGTCTCGAAACTGTGAGCTCAGGCAATCCACCCACCTCTGACTTCCAGAGTGCTAGGATTACAGACCTGAGCCACCATGCTCTGCCTATATAATCTTTCTTATATATGATAAGATAAGTGATTGTTTATCTTTTTTTTCTCAATGAACTGAAGTGGTATAGTAAAGTTATCTTTAAAAATTATTGCAAAAATATTACCACATGGTACTACAGGAGTCAGTAAGTATAAGATGAAGTCACCCTAGTAAATTAGGGAAATAAATCAAACAATAATAGTTTAATTAAGTCACACTAACTTCAACTTCCAAAGTGATATGAAGAAACATAAACAAAACTTTAAATTACATTCAAATCATTTGTTCTTCCTGAAAATTCAAAGAAGATATTCAGCTACAAAGTGAATTACTTAGGTTTCTCTTTCTCCACCAATATTTCTCTAAAAATTAACCTTAGTCAAAATATACCGTATATACATACTCGAGTATAAACCGAGTTTTTTTGGCACAAAATTTGTGCTGAGTTCGGGTTTTTCGGCACAAATTTTGTGCCGAGAAAAACTCGGCTTATACTAGAGTATATATGGTAATACATTTTACATTCTTTTATATTAGATATTTTCATTTACTCTTCTTTAAATACATGGGTAACTTTTGACGCTAAGATTAATACTGCTTACAAATCTTTCTGTAACTCCCTGAAGCAACATCAGAATACCCGACATTTTACTGCCTTCTGATTCCCAACCACTGTAGCAGTCCTACATAACTGTGAACGCTAATGGCATACATATACCATCTCTGCATTAAAAATACTGTGGCAGGCCAGGCACCCACGCCTTTAATCCCCGAACTTTGGGAGGCTGAAGTGGGCAGATCGCCTAAGCTCACAAGTTTGAGACCAGCCTGAGCTAGAGCGAGACCCCCATCTCTAAAAATAGCCAGGTATTGTGGTAGGTGCCTGTAGTCCCATCTACTTAGGAAGCTGAGGCAAGAGAATCACCTGAGCCCACTTGAGGTTGCTGTGAGATACGGCGCCAGAGCACTCTACTGGGGGCAACAAAGTGAGACTCTGTCGCAAACAACAACAAAAACTGGCAAATATCTTCATTTACTTTATTACATACCTCAAAATTGCCCCTGAAAGGACCTCTGAATGATGTTCCATCCAATCCTGATGAAATGTAACGGATGTGAGGATAGCCTGCCATATCAGGAACCTATTTTAATAGAAGAGACAGGCTAAGTTAATTAAGAATAGACTTGTGTACCTAAACTTAGCAAGAGCTGCTGTCTTGGAGGAGCAGCCACTGTGTCAGAGACAGTCCCTGTCAGAATTGTGGCACCAAATTGCCTGTGCCTCCCTTTGGTGAACCTAACTAGGTACAACTGCAGGAGAGCCCAGGTGGGTACAAAGAAAGGTGGAAAGAGAATCTGGGTAGAGTACATGGAGAATAAGCAATACAGTGTTTTTCATTTCTATAAATTCCTGTGTAGAATGCTCAGTATTAGAAATAAAGTTATTCTGCTAGTTGAAAAAAAAAAAAAAAGAATAGACTTGTGGTTTACTGTTAACATTGAATTCAAGACCCTCAATGCTTTCTATTCAACTACTTGTAAACTTTAACGTCAATCAGTATATATGACTCCAACTGAGCATTCTGTAACAGGGTTAGGTTCCTCTTAAAATACAATCACTTGTAACTTTTAAAATACCCAAACTTAATGCCAATGCTCTTAGTAGCACAAACTTGAGAAGACAAAACTTTTCAGAAGATCTTGTCAATTTCAGAGAGCTTTAAACAATATCAACAAATAAAAATGCATATAAGTTTCCAACAAAACTTAATTTTTTAACTTCAAGATAAAAAATTATTACTTCCCTTTCTCTGCCTTCCTAATAACCAAAGTGCCCTATATGGTTTTTTGTTTTTCTTTTTTTGAAACAGAGTCTCATTTTGTGGCCCTCGGTAGAGTGCCATAGCGTCATAGCTCATAGCAACCTCAAACTCTTGGGCTCAAGCAATTCTCTTGCTTCACCCTCCCAAGTAGCTGGGACTACAGACACCCGCACCAATGCTCAGCTATTTTTAGAGACGGGGCCTCATTCTTGCTCAGGCTGGTCTCGAACCTGTGAGCTCAGGCAATCACCAGCCTCAGCCTCCCATCAGAGTGCTAAGATTACAGGCGTGACCTATTTGTGTTATTGCTTGGTTCTATTAGTGAAAATTCTAAGTTATCCAACTTTTTGTTAGGTACAGCCAATCTTCATTTTTTATGGATTCTATATTTGTGAACTGGCCTGCAGGTGAAAATTTATTTGTAATCCCAAAATGAAAACCTGTGACTTTTACACATTTTGGGGAATGAGCACAGTGGCCAAAAAATTAAGTTGCCCAAGATGAAACTCAGCATTCCAAACTGAGATAGAACAAGGCCCTGCCTTCTTTTTTGAGCTTGTACTATAAACGAACATCTTTTCTATGGTCTACTTAGTGCAGGGTTTTTCACATTTTTGTGATTTTAGCCAGGGATTCTGTTGTTTAAAATGGCCCCCAGGAACAATGTTCAAAGTACTGTCTAGTGTTCTTAAGCCCAGAAGGCTGTGATGCGTCTTATGAAGAAAATAGGTGTTATCTAGATAAGTTTCTTTCAGAGAATAGGTGTTAGGTAAGTTTCATTCATTTGTGAGTTACAGAGTTGCTAAGAGTTCAATGTTAATGAATCAATAATATACTGTATATTAAGTTGTTTTTAAATAACAAGATCATATACTCATTAGTTGTTGTGACCAGAGGCTGGCAGTAATTTAACCCTATATTTCCCCTAGGAGTAATGGTTTCTATTTGATAACTCAGTGTATACAGCAATTGAATACAACTTAACTACCATGAACACTGAGAGTCAAGTGTACTAGAAAAGGGAGATTCTGAGAACACCATTCTTCTAGCTTTATAAATAATCTCTAACATTACTTCTTTTTTCTTTTCTTTTTGAGATAGAGTGTTGCTCTGTTGCCCCAGCTAGAGTACACTGGTGTCATGATAGCTCACTGCAACCTCAAACTCATGGGGGCTCAAGCAATTCTTCTGCCTCAGTCTCCTGAGTAGCTGGGGCTACAGATCTGTCCCACTAGCCCAGCTAATTTTTTCTAATTTTTGCAGAAACAAGGATCTGTCTCCCTCTTGCTGAGACTGTGGTCTGAAAGTCCTGACCCTGAGCAATCTTCCTGCCTCCGCATCCCCAAGTGCTAGGATTACAGGCATGAGCCACTGCATCAGCCTCCACTGAATTTACAACAATCTTCAAAAGCAGGAGTTACAGCTTTAACAGACAATTCATATGTCAAAAAGAATTTAAAATAAGCAGTAATTTTTAACCTCACAATAACTGATTATTTAAATTATCTGCAAAACTTTTCTCATAACCAAGATCAATACTACTCACCAGATAACTCAACCTCCTACACATCTTGAAGGAAATCAGAAAGGAACTTCTGCCCCTGAAATTATTTAAACCACCAGAATTTCCAACTGCAAGGTGGGTCAGTTCCCCTAACTCCTGAATTGATCAAGGGTCAAATATACTTTCTGACATTATTCTAAGTTTATTTCTCAACTATGCAGCCTAGTTGTCAAAATCCTTTGTTTGAAGTTCAGGATTATTGTCATTCAAATGTAGTACTGTCATTTTCTAAGGTTTTTTTACTCTCTTATCATTCTATACATTTTCCCTGAAAATAATTCCCTACCATGGACTTTAACTCACAAACATAATTCTAAACATCTTTGGAGAGTCAATATTGACATAAACTATTGACATTTACTATGTCCAAAACCTAACTCACCTAACCCTTACCCAAACCCTTTGTCTACAAGTCTCCGATATACTGAATGGCACCACTATATACCTTTTAAGCCAAGGTAGAAATCTGGAAATCATCCTAAATATTACTCAAATGTGTCCTGTCATTTTTATGTCAATTGGTATTGCATCTGTTCAGGTATTCATCAATGTTTACCTCTTCTACTATAATATGCTAGCTGGTTTTCTCTTCCCACCTTTAAATCTATTTTCTACATAACTGAGGAGGTGGTCCTTCTAACTACAATCTGTTTAAATCACTCTAAAATCATAAACATGATCAGGACATTCCTCATTCATGGGCTCCTGAGTTCCAGTTTCGTGGCAGAGCAGCTTTTTTTTCCTTGCTGTTGCCTTTCACCCCTAAGATCTAGAAACACTAATTTATACTTAGAGTTCCAGTGCATATGCTCCAAGATAGCTGTTTACATACTATAGACTTTGCAAGAGCACCATTCCAAACTCCGAAGTCTGCTTAGAAATCACACATGCTACAAAGCTTATCTGAAACCTTCTCTACAGAACCTCTACCCTCAATAAGATAAAATCACTACCAGTTCTGTACCACTTCTATGATCAGTATTTATTCCAAATAGCAAACCCAATGTCTGCTGAACTTGTTCTTTAGCATTTTATTTTGGCATCAACAAAATCAGAACCTATTCAAATCAGATATAGAGAATTACGATAGTCCTTCTGGAGTTTAGAAAATAAAAGCACAAATGCAACAAAACATATTTATCACTATGGTAAAAAACTAAATTATTGTCCTAGTGACAGTGGATAGAGATTATCTTGATATACAGAAAATATTCACCTCTTTATAGCACAATTTCCATCTAAAAAGAATTATTCTCAAATTCTATGAAAACACATCCATTACAAGTAATGTTAAAAGAAAATAGGTTCAATAAAAGAAATTAATTTAGAAAGAGAATGCTACTTTTAGAGTATGTCACAATTTCAAAACATTTCTCTTTTACCATTAAAGGAAGAGCTCCTAATTGCAAGTGATGAAGTCGTGGAGGTGCATGGTAATGGGCCAGGTGAGGATGCAGTGCACCAGGTGTATACGTAGCTGCAGTCACCCCAGCTTCAATTCCCAGTTCCCTGAACAAAGGATGGGAACAGTAGGTTAACTTTTAGTCCTCCTTACAGTCTCCTTATTATCAAAGAAATAGGAGTATGTTTATACTTTTTAAAGTAATCTAAGATTTCTAACTTACAAAGTAGAGAAAAAGATAATTTAGCCAAGAAATCTAACTAATAAATAATAATTTCAATTTTATTTCAGAAATGAAAGCTGAAAATACTATTTTGAGAACACGAAGAGCAAGCACGTATACTTGGTTTACATCTTACAAAGGAAGGAAATACAATGAATGGGTCCTAAGGTCTCTTCTAATAAAAAGCCTGATTCTACATGAGGAACACAGAAAATGTAGTTTACTTTTTTGGTTTATCTGAATGTTATAGATGCTCCTGGGGCTTCTGTTTGCCAGAAATTGTGTCTTGGTTGTTCACATCAAGGATAGTTAGAATAGCAAACTCTACCCCTTATGATAAAGTGTAGACCAAATTTTAGGAAAGGTAAAATTGGTTATGTGCTAAATCTTCATTTATTTATTATCACTTTATCTTCTGCCTCAAAAGTCAGTCTGGATCAAGATCTCAGTAACTGCCTACACACCATGGATTCGGAAAGAAAATTCAATGAAAACATGCTTCTGTTTCTCTAGGGAAATACCACAAGCCTAGGAGCATGCAGGCTAGATTTCTCTTGTTAATGGCAGGAGTTGGGGATGATGGAACAATAAGAGTACAAAAGTAGGGATCAGGTAAAGAAGCTGTTTACAGGAGGATCCGTTTAGGGAGTTAACTGGGGTAGCAGACACCCATGAAAAACAGCAGGAAAAGGTCTACTCTTCTCACTTTCATGTGGAATCTAAAATAATGCAATACCTACAAGTAGAGAGTAGAATTTTGGTTACTAGAGATGGGGTGTGGGCAGTGCATGTGCTAAGAGGAGATGTTGGTCAGTGGATACAAAATTTCAATTAGACAAGAAGAATAAGTTCTGGTGTTCCATTGCATAGCATGGTGACTAAAATAGTAATATACTGTGTATTTCAAAGTTGCTAAAAGAGAGGATTTCAAACATTCTCACCACAAAGAAATAAGTGTGTGAGGTGATAAATATGCTTAGTAGCCTAATTTGAGCATTCCACAATACATACATGAATCAAAACATCACACTGTACTCTTAAAATATATACAATTATTATTTGTCAATGAGAAATAAAATGAAACTTAAAAAAAAAAAAAGGTCTACCTCTTCTTGACATGGTTCCTTGCTCAAGAACTCAAGCTCCCCCGCTTTCCTCTTCAGGCTTTTACCTGCCCAGAGGCAGTATCTCCCAGTGAAAGCAGGGAATTAGGTCTCTCTACATCACTCTCTGAATGGCATTCCACTACAATGCACTTTATTATACAAAAGCTGCTTGGCATAAACAAAATACTAACCAGGCAGATCTCTCCGGAGCCTGTCGAGGATGTGAAGACATAGTCTGAGGCACATGAATATGATGCCCATGACCATAGTTTGGGTGCATCCTGTGTGGATGGGGTGGGGGGCGTTCATGTGCCCGCCTGGAAACACAGAACACAAAAAGACCACTGGAAATAATTGAATAATTGGTTATTTCTTATGCAGAAAAAAATCTAGAATATTATAAACATCTGTAAAATAGTCATAAAATTAATTTTATGTCAATAAATTATAAAAATGTAATATGAAATTATTTAATAAGAAAACTTAACCTCCCTCCACAAATTCTAACTGCTCGTTTATTACAAAGATTCTAATTCAAATCATCAAAGGAAAAAGGCAATTTAACGTTATCTTGTAAACCTTCTTTACAACAGTTTAAATATGAGAGAAAGAATTTAATAAGGCCAAGTGAGGTGGCTCATGCCTATATAATCTTAGCACTCTGGGAGGTGGAGGCCGGTGAACTGCCTGAGCTCACAAGGTCCAGACCAGGCTGAGCCACAGCAAGACCTGGTCTTTGAAAACAGCCCTCTTTGTAGCGGGTGCCTATAGTCCCAGCTACTTGGGAGGCTGAGGCAAGAGAATCGCTTAAGCCCAAGAGTTTAACGTTGCTATGAGCTGTGACGCCATAGCACTCTACCAGGGCAACAAAGTGAAACTCTGGCTCAAAAAAAAAAAAAAAAAAGCCAATAGAAATAAAATTTAAAACAGTGGTTCTCAACCTTCCTAATGCTACGACCCGACCTGTTAACACATTCCTCATGTTGTGGTGACTCCCACACGAGAAGCAGTGTCTCGGTTCCTAAGACCATCAGACATATGTGTTTCTGATGGTCTTAGGTGACCCCTGTGAAAAGGGAAAGGGTCGTTCAACCCCTATAGGGGTAACACCCCACAGGGTGAGAACCACTGATTTAAAGAAATTAAAATCTCCTTACCAAGTGTTTCAGCTACAAACAGGTTAATTTTATATAAACAAACCAGGCAGGAAAATGGAAACTTTTCCTTCATTCATTCACTTTTACTTTTTTTTTTAATACAGGGTCTTGCTCTATTGCCAAGGGTATAACTCACTGGAGCCTCCAACTCCTGAACTAAAGGCATTACTTCTGCCATAGCCTCCCAAGTAGCTAGCACTTCAGGTGAGGGTATCATGCCTGGCTAATTCTTAAAAAAAAAAAATTTCTAGAGATGGGGTCTTGCTAAATTGCTCAGGCTGGTCTTGAACTCCTGACTTTAAGTGATGCTCCTGCCTTGGCCTCCCAAAGTGCTGGGATTACTGTGCCTGATGTATTCACTCTTATATTGTAATGAAAGTACACTATTTTAATGAATAAAAGTTTAAGAGAAAAACTTTTTCACCTTGTATTTTTCAGAACATATGTACTACAAGTTAAAACACCTAGGAAACTGATATTTCGGTAGTAATAGTGAGAGATCCTGTATATGATTTTAAAGTATTAAACTAAAGGAAGCAGCTACACAAGTTAGATCATTAGTTAGATCAAGGGTTTTGGAACATTTCTGTAAAACAGGCATCCAAACTGTGGCCCGCGGGTCATGAAGCAGTGTGAATTGTATTTGTTCCCGTTTTGTTTTTTACCTCAAAATAAGATATGTGCAGTGTGCATAGAAATTTGTTCATAGTTTTTTGTTTTAAACTATAGTCCGGCCCTCCAATGGTCTGAGGGACAGTGAATTGGCCCCCTGTTTAAAAAGTTTGAGGACGCCTGATATAAAGGGTCAAACAGGAAATATTTTTGGCTTTAAAAGCCATATGGTCTCAACTGCAACTATGCAACTTAGCCTTGCTAGTATGAAAACAACCATAAATAGCATGTTAACAAACACGTATAGCTGTTTTCCAATAAAACTCTATTTATGAAAATAGGCAAATAGAATGAGACCAACAGAGTGTGCTGCCCTGAATTATTAGTAATAGAAAATCAGATTCAAAATTACCAAAAGAAAAAAGTTTTAAGTTTGGGGAAGTGTATTTTAATATTTAAATTTACAAATAAGACTATTTTTTCAATGCCAGTTATGTTTTATTTTTGAGACAGAGTCTTGCTATGTTGCCCATGATGATCTTGAACTCTTGACCTCAAGTGATCCTCTAGCCTCAAGATGTTAAGAAGCTGGGATTATTATCGCTTCTCAGCCTTTTGCCTAAAATCAAGTGAAGAAGCTGGGATTATAGGTGTGAGCCATTGCCCCTGGTTTCACTGTCAGTTTGGTTTTTTGTTTTTTTTTTTTTTGAGACAGAGCCTCAAGCTGTCACCCTGGGTAGAGTGCCGTGGCATCACAGCAACATCCAATTCCTGAGTTCAAGCAATTCTCCTGCCTCCACCTCCCAAGTAGCTGGGATTACAGGCGCCTGCCACAACACCTGGCTGTTTTTTGGTTGCACCTGTCATTGCTGTTTGGTGGGCCCAGGCTAGATTCGAACCCGCCAACTTAGGTATACGTGGCTGGCACCTTAGCCACTTGAGCCATAGGCACCAAGCCTTACTGTCAGTTTTTGAGAAGTCTGTTAATATTTATTTGTCTTGCCTCTGGTTAGTAACATTTAGTAAATACAATTTAAGTTAAATCAAATCTTGGATTTCTTTGGATATTGTTCCTCAGGAACAATCAATTTTAACACTAATCTCTACTATGGGATACTATAGAAACAAACAAAACTCTGGTTTGCATAAAGAAATGATCCTAGGGCAGCGACTGTAGTTCAGTGAGTAGGGCACTAAGCCACATACATCAAGGCTGGTGGGTTCAAACCCAACCTGAGCCAGGTAAAACAACAATCAAAAACTAAAAAAAAAAAAAAAAAAAAAAAAAAAAAAAAAGCCAGGTATTGTGGTGGGTGCTTGTAGTCCCAGCTACTTGGGAGGCTGAGGCAAGAGAATCACTTAAGCCCGAGTTTGAGGTTGCTGTGAGCTGTGACGCCACAGCACTCTACCAAGGGCCACATAGTTAAACTCTGTCTCAAAAAAAAAAAAAAAAAAAAAAAAAAAAATGATCCTAGGACATATGCTGAGAGTGGTTTGATTTCATTAAATAATATAAACTTGTTTTGTCAACACCTACAATTCAGAAGAAGGTAGTTTATGGTTAGTGAAGAATCAATTTCCTAGCAAATAGCATTTAGTACGGTAACATCATTTCCAAAGATGTCACAGTTTTATTTTTTGAAACAAGTCTCACAGTGTTACACAGGCTAGACTTGAGCTCCTGGACACAGGCAATCCTCCTGCCTAAGCCTACCAAATACTTGGCACTACAGGCATGCAGCACCTCCCCCAGATAGGTTTTATAGTTTTAAAAGACCAATGGAAATAGAAGAAAACGCAAATGTGATTTTTTTTTTTGAACACTGGGTAACATACGTTGGATGCTGCATCATCCTCCTCCTTTGAACTTCCAACCTCTGCATCACTTCATGAGGATGCAGTCTCTGGGCTTGAGGTGCTGTGGCTGGAAGATGATGCGAAATTGGCTGGTGTGTCGGAGGAAGATGCTGAGGGATTGGTGCAGCGGTACTGGCTAAGTGAGGTGGAGGGGCCACAGGGTGAGATGTTGCGTGAGAAGATATTTGAGAATGGAAAGCGTGTACAGGGTGAGGAATAACATAATCCACTTGAGGTGGTGGCTGAGTCTGAGGAGGGGGGTTTCCATGAGAATGGGGGCAGGTAGAAGCTTGATGATGAAGTGGCCTTGTCAAAGAAGCATCTGCAATAAAAAACATTTCAAGTATGTTACACAGGCACCCTGCAGTTAAATACATATTACTATTACATACATATTCCTATGGTACTTTAAACATGTTCGCACATACTGTATATACTCGAGTATATACGGTATTTGATTTTTATGAAAAGTTTATCAGTGCTTAAATCTGTTCAAGCAATCTTTTTCCCTGAATAATCTTTGCCCAGCAACTTTGCAAACTTCCCCTCTGCCTTTCAGGCTCCACTATTCTGTGTTAAATGAGGAAAGGTTCAGAGATAGCCCCCTGTGAACCAGTTTCTTTGTTGTTGGGAGATTCGTTTGCTTTTTTAAAGCCTTTGTGATTGGAAACACACAGACATACAGGATGTTGTTGTAAAACTAAATGTACTGGTTTCAAATACCTAAGAATATCTAAGAATAATCTTAGATATCTTCTCACATCAATATATATAGTTTTACTCCATTCACAGCTTCACAACATTGTATTATAGGAAATATACCAAATTTATTAAAGAACTCTCCATTAATAAAAATTGGAAATAACCCTTCAAACTGTGATAAATAAAAATGCCTCCTATATTCATTCATTCTCTTTCATATATATCCAGGTATATGTACACATATTTACAGATTGTTTATGTAGCATAAATTCCTATAAGCAGTTGTGAGTCTGATAGAATATTTCAAATTCAGATACCTAATGACAAAGTACCCTTCCCCAAAGGTTGCCATAGTAGCATTTCTATCAACAGCACACATAATGCCTGATTAACTCTATTGGGTCACTAAATTTTTTAAATAAATGTCAATCTAAGAAAAAAATATTTTATTTATTGGCCACGTATTTTTTTCTCCTTAGAATCATTTATATTCTTAGCCTATTGTGTTATTCATGTTTTCATTATTGATTTACATTATTGATTTACAAGTATTCTGTGTGTTACAAGTATCAAAATAGGATATAAATATTTTTCCAAATTGTCTATTTCTCCCTACCACATGTCATTTTTCCTATACTATGTAAGATGAAGGGGGCATATTTGCGAGGAAACTTCCATGGAATTAAGTCCATGTTTCTTCCTCTTTCCAAATCTTCATGTTTCAGAGACTGCTGAAAAATCCCTCTCAGGAACACATCTTTCTCTTAACCTGAGCGATCTCTAACTACATGGTATGGAAAAAAGTTTGTCTTCTCAAATTTAATCCAAATTTCATTTTACTGTAAGACATTTTCATTACAGGAGGGTTTTCTTCAATTTTTAATGCTTTTGAGTCATTTAGCAGGGGTGAAAGTTAGGTAACCATAATTCTGTGATTCAAAGGATAACTTATTAGCATGTATTCAAAGGAAACTTTCATCAGAACCAATATAAGTTATGAGACAAATTTCTAAACCAATTTTATAAAAGTTATGTTTTCAAATCAATGCTTTACTCTTTAAGAAGACTCAAAGCTCAATTCCTCTTGGCCACACAAAAAAAATAATTCACTGTGTTTTATCATGCTATTAACTATCCTTCCTCAAATTCATAGCATTACAGCATTTTTTCCAGTTTCACTTCAAAGTTTTTTATTTCTGTGGTCATTATGCAAGACAATAATTCACAAATATTTTAAAATCTTAGTTTTGTTTCAGAAAGAATCAATTTAAGTTTAACTCTTCAGGTATCATTTTAATTAAACAGTTATCTAACAAAACAAGTTGCTAACCATTATAAAACAGTGATATATTCTGCATTTTCATTGTCCTTCCTTTTCTATTTATGCATTCCCGTCAGCTAAAAAAGAATTCTTCTTGACATTGCTTCCTAAAAGTTCAACATATCACTTGCAGATGCAATGTAATGTATAATTTGTTCTAAAATTTACTCACTAATCTCTTGCAGCTTTATATATTAAGTGTATACTAGTCACTTAATAATTAATCATACATAGCCTTACTCATATATCCCAGGCTTGAGTGCAGTAGCTGTTCACAGACATGATCACAGTGCACTGCAGCCTCCAACTCCTGGCCTTAAGCAATTCTTGTGTCAGCCTTCCAAGTAGCTGGAATTATAGGCTTGTGCCTGGCTTTGTTTACATATCTTACCAATAAACCCTATTAACAAAATAGCAAAACTTATAAATAACAGCATTTCTAGTACAACTGTTTTATCACTTCATCAAGACTATAAATTGTTCAAAAGCAAGGACCCATGTTCTTATTGTACTAGTACTACTTGTACACACATTAAGGTACTTGGGTCCGGGCGGCACCTGTGGCTCTGTGAGTAGGGCGCCAGCCCCATATACCACATACCATATACCATATACCACATATACCATATACTGCTGGGTGGCGGGTTTGAACCCAGCCCTGGCCAAACTGCAACACAAAAATAGCCTGTATTGTGGCGGCGCCTGCAGTCACAGTTACCCGAGAGGCTGAGGCAAGAGAATCGCCTAAGCCCAAGAGCTGGAGGTTGCTGTGAGGTGATGCCACAGCACTCTACCGAGGGCAACAAAATTAGACTCTGTCTCTAAAAAAAAAAAAAAAAAAAAAGTACTTGGGTCAAAGTAAAATTTATAGCCATTAAGAGCTATTCCTGTGGGAAAGGCTGGGCAAAAAAGAAAAGAGAATTATTCCCATTTTTGAAGTATGAAGAAAGTGAGAACAGAGAGATTACACAGAGCTGGGAGGTCAACTCAGATCTCTGTATTCTAAAGTCAGTGTTCTACTACACCACACTGTATTCCCCAGTTCAATTTAGACAAATAAATTCACATGTAAATTAAAGCATTTGGAAATGGCACATGGTGGCACAAGCCTATAGCTCCAACTACTTAGGATGCTAAGGCAAGATGATCACTTGAGCCCAGGAGTTTGAGACAAGCCGGGCCAACACAGCAAGACCTCATCTCTAAAAATAAATAAATAAAACTGCAAATGTATAAAAAAGAAGTGTAGGAGTAGGGGAGAAAGTACATTGTGTGTGGATATATTATATACACATACCACATAGGAAAAGGACTCCAGAAAAGAGTTATCAAAATGTCTCTAACAGAAGAGAATACAATTTAAATTTCCTACCATCTTTCTCATTCACACACCCTCAATGAGTAGTATAAATTGGTGTTCTTCCTTGGGAAAAACTTTAACAGTATTTATTTGAAAGTTTATACTCTATGACACAGCAATCTCACTGTTAGAAAACTATTCTATAGACTCAAAGAACTACAAACAATTTAAATGTCCATCAACAGAGGACTGATTTACAATGAGAAAAATACACCCTACTTTTAACCCAAATAAATACTAAAAATTTATGAATTAGGATTAAGGAAAGGTTATTTCATGGAGGAATGTACAATGCTTCATTTATATTGCTTCTAGTTTTTTTCCTTGTTAACATTATACTTACAAGGAGGTGGCATATAATGTCGACATGATGACAGAGAGGGCTGTGGAGGGGGTTGAGGCTGGGGCTGGGGCTGCGCGACCATGCTTGATCCGTAACTATCTATTGACAATGGCTGACTTGGGGCAGCAGCAGCAGCCTGATGGCCAAAAATTGCAGCTCGGGAAGAAGAAACAGGGCAGCAGGGGTCAAATGCAGATGCTCCGTGAAAACTACCACTTCCATGACTTCTGATACCGCTGTTGCTCAGGTCTACTGGCAAGGACTGCTGTGTTAAAAACAAAAATATTATATTTTATCTTTCTGAAGTTTGGTCACAACATTTCATATTATATTATAAAAGTACTCCTAATGGGCTCTGCGCCTATAGCTCAGCAGCTAGGGCTTCAGCCACATACACCGGAGCTGATGGGTTTGAATCCAGCCCGGGCCTGCCAAACAATGACAACTACAACCAAAAAATAGCCAGGTGTTGTAGTGGGCACCTGTAGTCCCAGCTACTTGGGAGGCTGAGGCAAGAGAATCACTTAAACCCAAGAGTTTGAGGTTGCTGTGAGCTGAGACGCCACAGCACTCTACCCAGGGCAACAAGTGAGACTCTGTCTCAAAAAAAAAAAAATATTCCTAATGAACCCAAGAAAAATATAATCATTGAATTAATTTGAAAACAGTAGTATTATTAATATGTAGACCTACTGAGTACCAAAGAAATTCCTGGATATATTGTATATACCAAATACAGGGGAGGTGGGGACAGAAAGGGGTTCGTAGTGTATGATATACGTCTTGGGGACGGGACACATTTCTAAGAAGGATTTTACCCAACAAATGCAATCAGTATAACCTAATTCTTGTACACTCAATGAATCCCAAACAATTAAAAAAAAAAAAAACAGCAACAAATACGGAGTGTCCATAAAGTTCATGTGCAATTTACAATGTAAAACTATTTTAAACTGCACACAAACTTTATGAACACCCTATATATCTTGGATTGTGAAAATTGTAGTATTTTATACTTCAAACCTAAAATTAATTTTTAAAAATCAAATTTAAGGTCATATCACAACAGGAATTTTTTTTTTTTTTTTTTTTTTTTGGGGGGGGGGCGACATGATCTTGCTGTCGCTTAGGCTCGAATTCAGTGGTATCACCATAGACTACAGCAACCTCAAACTCCTGGGCTCAAGCGATCCTACTGTCTCAGCCTCCCAAGTAGCTGGGATTACAGGTGTACGCCACCACACCTGACTAATTTTTCTATTTTTAGCTGAGTCAGGGTCTCGCTCTTGCTCAGGCTTGCTCAAAAACTCCTGGCCTCAACAATCCTCCCACCTCGGCATCCCAGAGTGCTATGATTATAGGAATGAGCCTCTGCACCTGGCTAGAAAGTTTAATATATTATTTTAAAGTCTATTTCTTATACAATACACACATCTCAGTATGTAAAGATGAAACGTTAGAGAAAAGGAAATTTTAAAACCATACTTATATATTATTGTCTTTACTCTAAATCCTGAATAAAATTTGGGACTCCTTTAGTCCTAAAAACATTAAGGTTCTAGATAACAACCTGTATATCTCAGACTCTATATAGCAAGCAATCAAGGTAAATTCTAATTGTGTAAACAAATCTACATTATTCAAAATAACATAGAAAATAGAATTATTCAGGCAGAACCATGAATTAGCTTTGCCTCTTAATTCTCTTCACATATCAAAATAAAAAAAGAAAGAAACATTAAACCACTGATTCCTTTTACAGGCATACCTTATTTTATAGCACTTTGCAGATACTGAGTTTTTTATAAAATTGAAGGTTTGTAGCAACCTCATGTCAAGTCTATCGGTACCATTTTTCCAACAGCAAGTGCTTACTTCACGTCTCTGGCTCATTTTGATAATTCTCACAATATTTCAAATATTTTTCATTATATTATATCTGTTGTGGCACTCTTTGGTGATCTCTGAGGCTACTATCATAATTGTTTTGGGCCCTGCCCATACAAAGTGGTAAACTTAAATGATAAATGTATCTTCTGACTGTCCCATACCGAGCCATTCTCCTGGCTCTCCTCCTCCCCTTTGGCATCCCTATTCCCTGAGACACAACAATATTGAAATTAGGCTAATTAACAGCCCTACAATGGCCCTCTAAAAGTTCAAGTGAAAGAGTCACACATCTCTCATTTTAAATCAAAAGCTAATTAAGCTTAGGGAGGAAGGCATGTCAAAAGCTGAGACAGACCAAACCAAAAGCTAGGCCTCTTACGCCAAACAAATAGCCAAATTGTTAAAATTGTGAATGCAAGGAAAAGTTCTTTTTTATTTTTTATTTTTTTTTTTGAGACAGAGCCTCAAGCTGTCACCCTGGGTAGAGTACCATGGCATCACAGCTCACAGCAACCTACAACTCCCGGGCTTAAATGGTTCTCTTGCCTCAGCCTCCCAAGTAGCTGGGACAACAGGTGCCCGCCACAACACCTGACTAGTTTTTGGTCATATTTGTCATTGTTGTTTGGCATCAAACCCACCAGCTCTGGTGTATGTGGCTGGCACCTTAGCCGCTTGAGCTACAGGTGCCAAGCCAAAGGAAAAGTTCTTGAAGGAAATTAAAAGTGCTCCATGAATACATAAATGATAAGAAAGTAAAACAACCTTATTGCTGATATGGAGAAAAATTTAGTGGTCTGGATGGATCAAACCAGCCACAACAATACCTTAAGCCAAACTCTAATAATCCAGAACAAGGCCCTAACTATCTTCAATTCTATGAAGGCTAAAAGAGATGAAGAAGCTACAGAAGAAAAGCTTAAAGAAAGATGAGATTGGTTCATGAGGTTTAAGGAACTAAGTTGTCTCCTCAACAGAAAAATACAAGGTAAAGCAATTAAGTGCTGATATAGAAGGTATAGCAAGTTATCCGGAAGATCTAGCTAAGATAATTTATGGAAGAGGCTATAATCAGCAGGTTTTCCTTGTATATGAAACAGCCCACTATTGGAAAAAGATTCCATCTAGACCTTTTATAGCTAGAGAAGCCAATGCCTGACTTCGAACTTAAAAGGCCGACTCTCTTGTTAAAGACCAATGTAGCTGGTGACTTAACCCTGAAGCTCATTTATCATTCTGAAAATCCTAGGGCCCTTAAGAATTATGCTATACCTATTCTGCCTATGCGCTATAAAGAAAACAATAAAGCCTGGATGACAGCACATCTGTTGCTGAATATTTTAAGCCTACTGTTGAGATATACTGCTCAGAAAAAAAGATTCCTTTCAAATTATTTCTGCTCACTGACAATGCACCTGGTCACTTAAGATACCTGATGGAGATGTAAAGAAATTCATGTTTTCATGCCTATTAACATCCATTTTGCAGCCTATGAAACAATGAGCAATTTAACTTTCAAATCTTATTATTAAGAATACATTTCATAAAGCTATAGCTGTTGTAGTGATTCCTCTGATGAATATGGGCAAAGTAAATTGAAAATTTTCTGCAAATAAGTTACCATTCTACATGCCATTAAGAACATTTATGATTCATGGGAGGAGATCAAAATATCAACATTAACCGGAGTCTAGAAGAAGTTGATTGTAGGCTTCACAGTGATTTTGAGGAGATCAACACTTTAGTGAAGGAAGGAATATAGATTTAGTGGAAATAACAAAAGAAGAAGAATTAAAAGTGAAGCCTGAAGATGCGACTGAAGTGCTATCATCTCATGATAAAACCTGAATAGAAGATTCATTGCTTCTTATGGAGGAACAAAGAAGGTGGTTTCTTCAGATGGAAGCTACTTCTGGTGAAGATGCTGGTAAATAATGTTGAAATGACAACAAAGGATTCAGAATATTCCACCAATTTAGTTGATAAAACAACAGCAGAGTTTGAAAGGATTGACTCTCATTTTGAAAATATTACTGTGGGTAAAATGCTATCAAACAGTGTCATATGCTGCAGAGAAATCTTTCATGAAAGAAAGAGTCAATGTGGCAAACTTCTTTGTTGTCTTATTTTAATGAATATCCACAGCTTCCTAATCTTCAGCGACTACCATCCTGATTAGTCAGCAGACATCAACAATGAGGCTGCAAAAATCCTCCACCAGCAAAAAGATTAAAACTCACTGAAGGTCACCTTTGGGCCCTGTATCCCAAAAAAAAGGTTAGAGGCAGTTAAATCAGGTCGAGGTCCAATATCACCGGCTCATTAACCAAGAATCTAACTATTATTCTTCACCGCCCTCCACAGCACCAATGACAGGTAAGATTCCCAAAGCTGGGACAACCTAAGACAGGATATAGAGAGGCTGCACGGTGGATTACATTCATAGTACCCAAAGATGGGTAAGATCACTCTGCATTCAGTCAACCTAAGACAGGGACCAAACCATTGATGTTTGTATCCCCATGACGGGTAAGACTGAAACTGCA